>PVHX01023280.1:6858-25983 GCA_004024805.1 Geosciurus inauris
TAAACATTGAAGTGGCTGCTTTACTGTAGTGTGCTGTTTTTAAGTCTTTAGGGTATAGGCCAAGGAGTGGGATAGCTGGGTCAAATGGTGGTTCCATTCCAAGTTTTTTAAGAAATCTCCATACTGCTTTCCAGATTGGTTGCACCAGTTTGCAATCCCACCAGCAATGTTTGAGTGTACCTTTTTCACCACATCCTCGGCAGCACTTATTGTTGCTGGTATTTTGGATAGCTGCCACTCTGACTGGGGTGAGATGGAATCTGAGAGTTGTTTTGATTTGCATTTCTCTAATGGCTAGAGACATTGAACATTTCTTCATATATATGTTTATTGATTGTATATCTTCTTCTGAGAGGTTTCTATTCGGCTCCTTAGCCCATTTATTGATTGGGTTGTTTGTTTTTTTGGTGTTAAGTTTTTTGAGTTCTTTATATATCCTGGAGATCAGTGCTCTGTCTGATGTGTGTGTGGCAAAAATTTGCTCCCAGAATGTAGGCTCTCTGTTCACCTCATTGATAGTTTCTTTTGCGGAGAAGAAGCTTTTTAGTTTAAGTCCATCCCATTTATTGATTCTTGCTTTTATTTCTTGTGCTATAGGATTCTTGTTAAGGAATTCGGGGCCTAATCCAACGTGATGAAGATTTGGACCTACTTTCTCCTCAATTAGGCTCAGGGTCTCTGGTCTAATTCCTAGGTCTCTGATCCACTTTGAGTTGACTTTTGTGCATGGTGAGAGATAGGGGTTTAGTTTCATTTTACTGCATATGGATTTCCAGTTTTCTCAGCACCATTTGTTGAAAAGGCTATCTTTTCTCTAATGTATGTTTTTGGCACCTTTGTCTAGTATGAGATAGCTGTATTTATGTGCATTACTCTCTGTGTCTTCTATTCTGTACCATTGGTCTATGTGTCTGTTTTGGTGCCAACACTATGCTGTTTTTGTTACTATAGCTTTGTAGTAAAGTTTAAGGTCTGGTATTGTGATGCCTCCTGCTTCATTCTTCTTGCTCAGGATTGCTTTGGCTATTCTGGGTCTTTTATTTTTCCAAATGAATTTCATGATTGCCTTTTCTATTTCTATAAGAAAGGCCTTTGGGATTTTAATTGGGATTGCATTGAATCTGTATAGCACTTTGGGTAGTATGGCCATTTTAATAATATTGATTCTGACTATCCAGGAACATGGGAGGTCTTTCCATCTTCTAAGATCTTCTTCAATTTCTTTCTTTAGTGTCTTGTAATTTTCATTGTAGAGGTCTTTCACCACTCTTGTTAGATTTATTCCCAAGTATTTTATTTTTTTGGAGGCTATTGTGAATGGAGTGGTTTTTCTAATTTCTCTTTCTGAGGATTAATTGCTGATGTATAGAAATGCATTTGATTTAGGGATATTGATTTTATATCCTGCAACTTTGCTGAATTCATTTATCAGTTCTAGAAGTTTTCTGGTGGAATTTTTTGGGTCCTCTAAGTATAGAATCATGTCATCTGCAAATATTGATAGTTTGAGTTCTTCTTTTCCTATTCATATCCCTTTAATTTCCTTCGTCTGTCTGATTGCTCTGGCTAGAGTTTCAAGGACTATATTGAATAAGAGTGGTGAGAGAGGGCTGGGATTGTAGGTCAGCGGTGGAGCGCTTGCCTTGCACGCGTGAGGCCCTGGGTTCGATCCTCAGCACCACATACAAAGCAATAAAATAAAGACATTGTGTCCATCTACAACTAAAACAAAATGTTAAAAAAAAGAGTGGTGAGAGAGGGCATCCCTGTCTTGTTCCAGTTTTTAGAAGGAATGCTTCTAATTTTTCTCCATTTAGGATGATGTTGTCCTTAGGCTTAGCATATATTGCTTTAACAATGTTGAAGTATGTTCCTACTATCCCTAGTTTCTCTAGTGTTTTGAACATGAAAGGGTGCTGTATTTTGTCAAATGCTTTCTCTGCATCAATTGGTAGAATCATGTGATTCTTATCTTTAAGTCTATTGATGCAATGGATTATGTGTATTGATGTCCGTATGTTGAACCAACCTTGCATCCCTGGAATGAACCCCACTTGATCATGGTGCACTATTTTTTTAATATGCTTTTGTATGCGATTTGCCAAAATTTTATTGAGAATTTTTGCATCTATATTCATCAGGGATATTGGTCTGAAATTTTCTTTCTTGGATGTGTCTCTGTCTGGTTTTGGAATCAAGGTGATACTAGCCTCATAGAATGAGCTTGGAAGGGTTCCATCCCTTTCTATTTTGTGGAATAATTTGAGGAGCATTGGAGTTAGTTCTTCTTTGTAGGTCTTGTAGAACTCGGCTGAGAATCCATCTGGTCCAGGGCTTTTCTTGGTTGGAAGGCTCTTGATGGCCTCTTCTATTTCCTTGCTTGTAATTGATCTGTTTAAGTCATGTATGTCCTCCTGGTTCAGTGTGGGTAGGTCATATGTCTCTAGGAATTTGTCGGTGTCTTCAGGGTTTTCTATTTCACTGGAATATAAGTTTTCAAAATAGTTTCTAATTATCCTCTGTATTTCAGCAAGGTCTGTCATGATATTTCCTTTTTCATCACAAATTTTAGTAATTTGGGTTTTCTCTCTCCTTCTTTTCATTAGGGTGGCTAAGGATTTGTCAATTTTGTTTACTTTTTGAAGAACCAGCCTTTTGTTTTATCTGTTTTTTGAATTGTTTCTTGTGCTTCAATTTCATTGATTTCAGCCCTGATTCTAATTATTTCCTGTATTCTACTTCTTTTGATGTTACTTTGTTCTTCTTTTTCTAGGGCTTTGAGTTGTAGTGTCAAGTCATTGATTTGTTGACTTTTACATCTTTGAATATATGAGCTTAATGCAATGAACTTTCCTCTTAGCATTGCCTTCAGAGTGTCCCACAGATTTTGGTATATTGTATCAGAGTTCTCATTTGCCTCTAAGAAATTTTTTATCTCTTCCCTGATGTTTTCTGTTACCCGTGCATTGTTCAATAGTAAATTATTGAATCTCCAGGTGTTGTAGTGGTTTCTTTTTTTAAAACTGTCATTAATTTCTAGTTTCAGCCCATTATGGTCAGATAGAATGCAGGGTAGTATCTCTATTTTTTTATATTTACTAAGACCTGCTTTATGGCATAGCATATGATCTACTTTGGAGAAGGATCCATGTGCTGCTGAGAAAAATGTGTATTTGCTTGTTGAAGGATGGAATATTCTCTATATATCAGTTAAGTCTAGACCATTGATTGTTCTATTAAGCCTTGTAGATTCTTTGTTTAGTTTTTGTTTGGAAGATCTGTCCAGTGGTGAGAGAGTGTTAAAGTCACCCAATACTATTGTGTTGGGATCTATTTGGTTCTTGAATTTGAGAAGGGTTTGTTTGATGAACATGGCTGCCCCATTATTTGGGGCATAGATATTTAAGATTGTTATGTCTTGTTGATGTATGATTCCCTTGAGCAGTATGAAATGACCTTCTTTATCCCTTTTCATTAACTTTGGTTTGAAATCTACTTTATCTGAAATGAGGATGGAGATTCCTGCTTGTTTACGCAGTCCATGTGAGTGATAAATTTTTTCCATCCTTTCACCTTCAGTCTGTGAGTATCTCTTTCTATGAGATGAGTCTCTTGGAGGCAGCATATTGTTGGGTCTTTTTTTTTAATCCAAGGAAATTTCTTTTTTATAAATGAATCACAGTTAATAAATGCAAGAATAATGATAATTTTTAAAAACCACTGTTTGTAACATTGAATGAAATAATTCATCTAAGACAAAATTAGTGGTCAAAAAATAGTAAGTGAATAGGCAATATTAGTGAACCAAAAATATTAAGTGAAAGATGGATGGAGAACTTTTTTTTCGTACTGGGCATTGAATTCAGAGGCACTCGACCACTGATCCACAGCCCTATTTTGTATTTTATTTAGAGACAGCATCTCACTGAGTTTGCTTAGTGCCTTGCTTTTTGCTGAGGCTGGCTTTGAACTTGCAATCCTCCTGTCTCAGCCTCCCAAGCCTCTGGGATTACAGGCGTGCGCCATTGCGCCCGGCTGGATGGAGAGCTTTTTAATGGAAAGATCATATTGGCACTGCCTCAACTCAATGATTAATCTTTACATCACTAAAAATTGGATAATCAAGCATGACTGATATGAGCATCAATCTGAAATTGAAATTGTAATCATTATCATTTATAGCAGTCACAAAAGTATGAAATACTTATAGTGATCTAGGTTAGGCAAATATTTCTTAAATATCACCACAAAAGACAATTCATAAAATAACAAATTGATAAATTGGATATCATCAAACTTTAAAACTTTTACTTTCTAAAAAATACTAGTTTTTATCCCAGAGGCTTGGGAGGCTTAGGCCGGAGGAGTCCAAATTCAAGGCCAGACTGAACAATTTAATGAGACCCTAACCAACTTAGTGAGACTCTGCCTTAAAATAAAAAAGTAAAAAGGATTGGGGATGTAGCTTAGTAGTAAAGTACCTCTGGGTTCAATCTCTAGTACCAAAATAAATAAATAAATAAATAAATAACCCTAGTACCAATAAATAAATTAATTATTGTTTTTTAAATGAAATGAAAAAAATGGAAATAAAAAGCAAGTCACAGACTATAAGAAAATCTTTGCAAAGCACACATCTGATAAAGAATTTATATTTATAATATATAAATAAATCTCAAAACTCAATAACAGAACAAACAAAACAACTAAAAATTAGGTAAAAGATTTAATCAGACTCTTCATCAAAGAAGATATCCAGATGGCACATGAAAAGAAGCTCAACAGCATTAATCAGTAGGAAAATATATATAAAAACTATAATCAGGCACTACTATATATCTATTAGAACGGCTAAAATTACTGAATTTACAAAGCATTGCTGAGAATGTAGAAAAACTGGAATTTTCCTTCACTACTGGGGGGGGGGGTGTAAAATAGTAAGACCACATTGGAAAAGATTTTGTCAGTTTCTTAGAAATTTAAACAGATATTGATCATATTATCCAGCAGTCAAATTCCAAGGTATCTGCTCAAGAGAAAAGGAAATTTATGTTACAAAGACTTGCACGTGAGCTGGGGTCATGGCTTAGTGGTAGAGCACTTGCCTGGCATGTATGAGGCACGTGGTTCAATTCTCAGAACCACGTGTAGATAGATAGATAGATAGATAGATAGATAGATAGATAGATAGAGTCCCATCAACAACTAAAAAAAAAAAAAAAAAAAAAAAAAAGACTTGCACATATATTCATGGGGCAGGGGGAATATTGGGGATTGAATCCAGAGCCTCACACATGCTAGGTAAATAAATGTTTCACCTCTGAGTTATATCCCCAGTCCTTTTTAAATCCTATTTTGAGACAGTCCCACTAAGTTGCCTAGGCTGGCCTCTAATTTGTGATTCTGCTGCCTCAGCCTTCTGAGTAGCTGGGATTACAGGTGTGCACCACCACAACCCAGGAGTTGATGCATACATTTTTATAGCAGCTTTATTTTTAATAGCCAAAAAGCATAAATAACTCAAATGCCCAACCACAGATGAACAAATAAATCATGCTATATCCATGCAATGGACTACTGCTCAGCAATAAAAAGAAATGAATTCGTATTGTGACAACATGGATAAATCAATCTTTATGAATGAAAGAAGTTAAGTGAAAGTGTACACACCATATAAGTCTATTGACATGCAACTCAAGAAAATCTAACCTGTAGAAACAGAAAGATAGGTAGGTGCAGTCAGGGATGTAGCTCAGTTGGTAGACACTTGCCTAGCATTTGTCTAGGCCCTGGGTTCGATCTCCAGCACCACACACACACACACACACACACAATCAGTGCCTGCTTAGGGAAGTGCAAAGGGACGAAAAGGAAGGATTGCAAAGGGTCATAAAGAAGTTATTGCCAGGGCTGAGGTTGCGGCTCAGTGATAGAGCATTTGCCTCGCATGTGTGAGGCACTGGGTTCGATTCTCAGCACCACATAAAAATAAATAAGGAAAATAAAGACACTGTGTCGATGTGTAACTAAAAAATTTTAAAAAGAAGTTGTTGCCAAGGTATTAAAAAGAATTTTGAAGGTTCTGCATAGGAAGAGACTATGGTTGACTCATGATATATAAACAAACACAGGAGAGTGAGTAGGGACACATTCTAGATATTTCCCTTTAATACTTCTTGGATTTGATTATGGTCTATTTTTTAACTTAGTAGGGAGTAATTGGAAAATATAAAAGTAAATTTTGATAATAGGACTGAAGGTGGGTATGGGGAGCAGAATAATAACCTCCTGAAAATGTCCACACTCTAGTCCCCAAACGTGTGGATATATTACCTTCCATGGTAAGAGAGATTTAAGGCTGCCAATCAACTACCTTTAAATAGGGAAAGTATCTTGGATCATCCATCTGGACCCAACGTCAGCACAAGAGCAATGTGTAGAAGCAGAAGAGTAAGAGTCAGAGTGAAATGTAGTGGGAAAGGCAAAGCCAGGGGCCTATGGTGTGAGACAAACCTGACAAGCTATTGCTGGTTTTGCAGATGGAAGGGAGACACAAGCCAGAGAATGTGGGCAGCCTCTGGAAGCTCAGAAAGACAAGAAAATGACTACTCCCCTAGAGTTTCCAGAAAGGAATACAGCCTTGATGACACCTCAATTTTATCCCCATAAGATCACTTCAGATCTCTTTCCTTCAAAACAGTAAGACAGGAAGTTTGTGCTATTTGAGCCCCAAGTTTATGGTAATTTTTATTGCAACATTAAGAAACATGTACAGTGAAGAAGCATAAAATTTGGGAGGAAAAAATCAGAATAGGTAGTAATCCTGGGCCAAGTAGAGCAGATCAAGGTAGGGCTCTATAAGTGGTGAACTCTGTGCCTCTGGAAGGCATTAGGAAAGGGCCGAGCACTTGGAGATAGAAATGATAGACCCACGAAGGTAAAACAGGTCCTCAAAGAAGACACTCAATCACCACTTGGACTTATTTCACTGTATTCCTAAACACAAACCCTGGATTTGTGTCCCCAGGAAAAACAGAAAAGTAGGTTTTCCTTCTGGAGTTTGGCAGGATTCTTAAAGGACAGGTAGAGGGTTGCTGAGTAGCCAACAGGATCAATCACTGTAGTGTTCCCCTGAAGTATTATCATTTTGCTAGCATTTAGCAGCATTTACCTGAATAAACATGAGGGACAGCCTTTCCAACCAGTATATGAACTGCAAATCTGGAACATTTTTGAGGTTTGACTCCAACCTGCTCTTGCAATCCTTGAACAATCACCCTCTGCACTCAAATGCAAGTTTTATTTGTGTAGAAACAGTTAGCCAGAGTCCCTTAGCTCTCAGTTATATGATTGATGACCTTAAACCGCACTAGCAGTAGGATAAGGCATCAAAAACAGAAAAATCTGCTTACACAGTCCTTGGATCTGAAATCCAAATGGAAACATTAATTTCTTAAAGCTGAAAGTAGTTACTGGGTAAAACTCCTAAGGAAGCTTGAACAACCTATTGAACCAAAACAACATCCTGTCCCACAAATGCTTTCAATTCATGTTGTGAAATAAAACAGACATCGTGTCTTTACCCTCAGAACATAAAACATAGCTTTGAGCTTCCAGTGCTATGAAATAGATATATAATTTCAGAAAGCAGGGTGAATTAGTCTCCAGTTCTGTTGAAAAATAATTATGGCTTCATTTTTTTTCAGGTTGACTTTATTGCCAGACAATTATTTCAAAGTGAATGTCTTTCTCAATTCTCTGGAAAAGAATGCTTGGTATGTTTTGATTGGTCAGTGTGCCATCATGCATATTATGGCTCTTTGCTTTATCTGATGTTAATGTCTTATTTTCAGGCAAAGGAGAAAGACCATGCCTAGAGGTGAAGCTGCAGCACCTGAGTTATGTAACTGACATTCACTTGGTTTACGTCCCGTCCTCTTTTTTGGTTATATTCCTCCTTAAAGCCTTCTCTGACTCATGAACTCCAGTAGCTTTGTTTTGGTCAGCTTTTCCTTGAAGTCACCAAAGTATCTTACAAAAACAGCTTGGAGGAGGTAGCAAGCACCATGCACTTCTCTCTCACAATTCTCAATACTCTCATTCAGTAATAACCCATTCAACTTCCATCTTCCCTGTCACAGTGTAACTCCAAGAGGGAAAGATCTTGTTGGTCTTATTCCCTGCCTTCTTCCCAATGCCTAAACTTTGCTGAGTATATAGTAAGTTCTGTATAAATGTATTTCAAATTACGGAATTAATGAACAGGAAATTACTTCCTTCTCTAAAGGCTAGGAATTTTAATCCCAAGGCAACTAGTTTCTTTTGAAATAGATCTTTCTAGGGGCTGAGGTTGTAGCTCAGTGGCAAAGCACTCACCTCACACGTGTGAAGCACTGGGTTCAATCCTCAGCACCACATAAAAATAAATAAATAAAATAAAGACACTGTGTCCATGTTAAAAAAAAAATAGTTCTTTCTAGATAAATAAGTGATCAAAAATTTCTTAACATATTATTCTTTTTTCTTTTTTAATTTGTTCTAATTAGTTATACATAACAGTAGAATACATTTTGACACATCATACATAAATGAAGTATGATTTCTCATTCTGCTGGTCATACATGATGTAGAATCATACATTGCTGGTGGGACTGCAAATTGGTGCAAAAATTATAGAAAGTGGTATGGAGATTCCTCAGAAAACTTGGAATGGAACCACCATTTGGCCCAGCTATCTCATTCCTTGATTTATACCCAAAGGACTTCAAATCAGCACACTATAGTGACACAGCCACATCAACACTTATAGCAAGCAGCTCAACTCACAATAGCTAAACTATGGAACCCAACTGAGTGTCCTTCAACAGATGAATGAATAAGGAAAATGTGTTATATATACACAATGAAATATTGCTCAGCCATAAAGAAGAATGAAATGATGGCATTTGCAGGTAAATGGATGAAGTTGGAGAATATCATGCTAAGTGAAATAAGCCAATCCCAAATAAACAAAGCCCAAATGTTTTCTCTGACATGTGAATGCCAATTCACAATCAGAGAGCAGAGCTGAGGAAGAATAGAGTTACTTTGGATTAATTAATAATATATTATTAATATTTTATTAATATAATAATATTATTCTTAAAGGAAATTTTCTTTGTTCTATCACACTATGAAAAAGTTCTCATTGGAAATCTCTTTAGCATGTCTACATTTAGCGTGCATTTAGAATTTTTCTTTCTAACTTCTTGTTGTGTTAAACTTGCACTGAATCATACTATCTGTATGTTCTTACCCTGAATGCTCTTAAATGCTCTGTTTCTACCTGCTCTGAATTTTGGATACTGAAGGTAAAGATCTTACTGGCCCCAGATTCCGGCTTCAACATTAAGTGTTGGCATCGATACATACTAGCCCCTAGAAAGACGAAGATAAGATAGTGTTTGATTTTAACAGAGAAATGGTATTCTAATAAAGATACTCTCAGGCATCTGACACGAACTAGCAGGGAAACTAAACTTGATCTTGAAGTTCAGTTTTCTCTCTGACAGCTTTCTTTTTTACATCAAATAACTACTAAAAAGTAGCTCAATTTGTAAAGAGATAAGTTATTGATTTATGGTGTCAGGTTTCAAAAAACAGGGTTCCCAAGGAAAAGCGTAAGTGTGTGTGATGTCATCAGAGGAGCAGAGGAGGTGGAGCTAAGCAGAAGTGACCTCTGCTCAAAGCCACTGCCCATCTTGTACCACAATTCCCCTCTTTTCCCCTATCCCTCCCCCCACTCTTCAAAATTGTGAATTTTGCTAACTCTGTTGGCCTTGCCTGTCTTTGAAAAGTAAATTTTTCTATTTACTGACTGGTAAACAGTCTGTTGTATGGATTATATTGAAAATCATTTCCCAACTGGTACTGAAAGCATTGATATAGAAGAGCTCACAGTTTCCCCCTCTGCGATGCTAGCTTGCTTCTACGCCTTCCATGCAACTCATCAGGACAATGGGGAGAAAAAGCTGAGAAATATAAGATAAGGTATAGGACGGCATTTTTCTCCACCTTAGAAAAAGTCAGAATTAATTTTCTTTCTTTATGTGGGCAGGGGGAGGGGAAAGGGACCAGAACTCTTGAGTGCATTGCAAGGATGAGAAAGAGATTTGGTAACTCAGAGAGTCTAGAAAGAACACAGTGGGTAGGAAATGGAAACAAAGATGAAAAAATACTTTTTAGAATTTCTTCTTGGTATTCTTTTGACATCCTTTAAGAGTCCCTGGTAAATAATTGTATTACTTTCTAGGTAGTTTTGGTTGTCAGAGTTGTGTTTATTTGAATGTGACATACTAAATAAACAGGACCACAGAGGTCCCATATTTATTTTATTTAATATATTTTTTTGTTGTTGATGGATCTTAATTTTATTTATTTATTATTTATATGTGGTGCTGAGGATCAAACCCAGTGCCTCACCCATGCTAGGCAAGTGCTCTACCACTGAGCTATAGTCCCAGCCCGAGGTCCCATATTTAAAGGGGTTTTTTCTCCCTTACTCTCTTGCTTTATCCACATATATAGAAAGAAAAACTTAAATTTCCGGTAAGTGGAATCTGAATTCTCTTAACTAATTTAATTTTTGTCTTCTCAGAGGACTCTCAGGAGGAAAGAATAAATGAAATAGGGTTCTCATATAAGAAATTCTGTTAGAATACAGACACACCATTGTTACAGTATGCATTCTAATCTTCAATGTTCTGCATTTACAACTCTAATCAGCAAACACAAACATTCAGCTCAAGTGCAGAATGATGACCTTGATTGAGATACCATGCAAATCTCACTTTCTGTAGGTAGAAAGACAAAATACAAAAGAGATTTTTGGTATGAGATTTAACAATCCTTCTATCCCTGGGGCATTGTGGGTAACAGCAGTTTGCTGTACATCTGCTTGGTCGCTTTAAAGACCCAGCACCAGGTCCAGTCACTTGTGGACACATGTGCAAAAGGAAACCTCTACTGGACACACCAGTCATTTTTGCTGTGTTCTTTTTATTTAAAAGATAGGACTTTATGAGCAATGCCTTAAAGAAGCACATGGAAAACTTTCCATACCCTGAGGAAATTCTAAAACACTAAAGGGCAAAACAACTAGACCTTTCACTTTCCCACTGGAAACTTTTTCCCAAAATCACCCATTTTTACTAGGCCTTTGTGACTTCTTCTCAGGTATGTTTATGCTTCTGTTTTAGGACAAAAGGGGCACGCCCTCAACCCACATAGCCCTGAATTCCAACTTCCATCAACTGGCTTTCATCCCAGGCCACACAACTGGCAAAGCCCTGAGTCCCAAGACCTCCCCAAAACATAAAGATGCCTGGGAATGTGAAGCAGGTACCACTGATTATTTTAGCAGTGGAGGCCTTCTGTTTTCATTTGCCACTGTTACTTAAACAATTCTTTAGACATTACTTTCAAGTCTCTCCCTTGGTTTTTTTTTTTTTCCCCCCCACTGACATATGTATCCTGATTCTCTTCTGGGCTTTGGCTCCCAACATCTCTGCTAAAACTGATATCCACACTATAGTTATGTTTATGTCTCCCGCCCCCCACCCCAAGGCCAGGCTCATTGATGTGGTGAGTGGAGCTCTGGGAAGTGGAGCCCAGGGTCTGAGTCATCACTCATCATCTCTTGTCTCCCTGTGTCTGACCAAAATGACAGGGGCTCCTCTCACTACAGTGTCACTGGAGACCACAGTAGAAAGGAAGTCATGACTTCTGTCATTTGACTCTACTTTAAGTCAGGTCACATTTTTGTCACAGTGGTGAAGAGAAGTATAGGGATTTCAAGGTAACTTCCTTTCCCATTTGTCCTTCAGGCCACAGCTTAAATGTGACCCTTTCAAAGTGGGTAAACCACTTTAAAAATCTGCTGAAGCTTAATATAGGCATACTCTGTGACCCAGCTTTTCTACTTCTGAATATATTTGTATATCACATGTTGTGTTAGTCAACTTTTTTTCACTGTGACCAAAATACCTGACAAGAACAACTTAAGAAAAAGTTCTACTTCAGTTCATGGTTTTAGAAGTTTAGTCTATAGTGGGTCAATTCCATTGTTCCGGGTGAGACAGAACATCATGGTGAAAGGGAGTGATAGAGGGAAGCTGCTCCCCTCATGGCAGCCAGGAAGCAGAGAGAGGAAAGGGAAAGAGGTTGCAGGGAAGATGAAACCTTCCAGAGCACACCCTCAATGATTCATCCCCTATAGCTATGCCCCTCCTGCCTATAGTTACCACCCAGGTGAGCCATTCAAACAAGGATGGACTGATTTGGTTTCAGCTCTCATTCTATCATTTTACTTCCAAACACTCCTGCATTAACACAGGAGCTTTTGAGGGACATCTCATATCTGAACCATTACATTCTGCCCCAAACAATCATGTCTGTTTCACAATGAAAAATACATTTAGTTTATCTTTAAGAGTCCTATAACCTTAACAGTTTGATCACTGCCCAAAAGTCCAAGCCAAAAGTCTTACCTGAAACTCAAGGCAATTTCTTGACTGAGTCCCCATAAATATCAAAAGCAAGTTACATGTATCCAATGTATAATGACACAGAGTTGGTATTTCCAATCCAAAAGAGAAGAATATGGGCATAAAAAGAAGGGATGGGCAAAACAAGACCAAAACCCAATCAGACAAACAGTTCCTGTAACTCCATGTATAGCACCTAAGACACATGGCAACAAAAGGTGCTTTCCTAAGGGCCTGGGCAGCCCTACCCCTTTGGCCTTGCTGGTTGCAGTGCACATGGGCTCTCTTATTCTGGTTCCCTCCATAATCAGCAGCTTTCCTCAGCAGACAGTACACATCACTGGCATCTCTTAATTCCTAGGGTCTCCATTCCAGCTTTACTTTCACTTTCATAGCTTCATGTATCACTGTCTCAGGGGCAGCCTGCAGGGATTCTTGATCTGCTACACTTTACCTGGTGTCTCAGACCTTGCTCTGAGATTTGGAGAAAGCCTCCATAAGTCCAGCATCCTGTATTCCTGTAGAACTAACACCATGTGAGCAATACCAAGTTCTGCCACTCAAGTGGTAACTGAATCTCCTAGGATCACATCTGTAGGGCCTTTGAGTGCCTGGTTGACTGCATGATAAAACAACTTCCTAGGTACCCCTGCGAGAGAAGGGCACCCTCACTGTCTCTTTTTAAGGAACATTTTACTTTTACACTCTTGAGCTTGCCATAGGCCTAAGATGGTTTGAGGGTATCTCAGGAATTGGCAAGAAGTCTTTGGGGCTGATTTGTGGAAGGAATTTAGAAAGGTTTGGAGATGCAAGCTAGAGAAGCCTTGTTATGGTTGAGATGCCCTCAAGCCATCGTTTCTATTGTCTCTCTGTAAAGTATTTAGCATCCCTTTAGGGATTGTAATCTTTTCAACAAATCCATCTTCCTTGGCCCAGTTTTACATGCACTTTTCTGGTCAGACTACAGGCTTTTAAAATCCTTTTGGTCTGCTCTCTGTTTCCAGTTCTTACTATAAACCCAGCTAAAAGCTGCCAGCAATATTTCATGCCAATGACTGATTGCTGTGTAGTCTTGAAATTTCCTCTGCCAGATTAGTCTGCACCTTTAAATTCAGCCTCACACAAAGTCTTAGCATGGAAAAAATGTAGACAGATTCTTTACCAGAATTAATGACCCCTAGTCCAATTCCCAATAGAGTCCTTCCTAATTTTCCTCTGAAACCTCCTAAGCATAGTCCTCACTCCTGTCAGCAATCTGGTCTTCTGAGATCCCACCAAAATTGCCCATTTAGTTCTACTTACAAAATTCTAAGACTTCTCTAAGCATATCCAAACTTTTCTAAATTCTTTCCACATACCAGCTCCAAAGGATTTGGGTTTTTGAATCAAGGATTGAACCCAGGGGTGCTTAACCACTGAGCCACATCTCTAGCCATTTTTAAAAAAATTTTTTTAGTTGCAGATGGACACAATATCTTTATTTATTTTTTTATGTGGTGCTGAGGATTGAACCCAGTGCCTAACACATGCAAGGCAAGCACTCTACCACTGAGCTATAATCCCAGCCTTCCAGCCATTTTTTATATTTTATCTAGGGACAATGTTTCACTGAGTTGCTTAGGGCCTCGCTAAGTTGCTGAAGCTAGCTTTGAACTCATATCCTCTTGCCTCAGCCTCCCCAGCTGCTGGAATTATACACATGTACTACTATACCTGGTTCCAAAGTCTTCTGAACCACATGATCAGGTTAGTCACATCAATGACCCACTTCCCGGTACCAATTTCTCTGTAAGTCAGTTTTGCATCACTGTGACCAAAATACTAAACAAGAACAACTTAGTGAAGGAAAAGCTTATTTTGGCTCATGGTATCAGAGGTTCAGTCCATGCAAGACTAAGTCCATTGCTCTGGGCCCAAGGTGAGGCAAACATCGTGGCAGAAAGACATGGTGGAAGGAAACTGCTCCATTAATGGCAGCCAGGAAACAGAATGGGGGAAGGGCCACAAGAAAGACAAACCCTTCCATGGCACACCCCCAGTGACCTACCTCCTCCAGCTACATCTCACCTACCTATAGTAACTACCCAGTCAGTTCATTCAAACTATCTTAGACTGATTAAGTTATACCTCTCATAATCCATGCATTTTTGCCTCTAAACATTCCTGTATTAATAGAAGAACTTTTGGGAAACATCTCATAACCCAACCATAACACTATGGTATCTTTGGTGATACTGGTATAAACAAAACTACTGTACTGCCAGCTGTATGAAAGTATAGCACATACAATTATGCACAGCACAGAATACTAGATAATGATAATAAATAAATGTTACTGATTTAAATCTTTACTGTACTTTTATCATTATACTTTCTCTATTTATATGAAAAAGGAAGTGTACTGTCAAACAGTATGCCATGTTATACCAGCAGTGGCTTCATACACCTCATGTTTATTGAGTTCCTAATTGTATCAAGAGACTATATTGAGTGACTGATCTATATATACCATCTAGGAATGTGTAAATACACTCTGACGATCACACAATGGTAAAAAATTACCTAATGATGCATTTCTCAGAACACCTCCCTGTTGTTAAGCACCATATAACTGAATATAATATATTTATATTTTATTATATTCATATAATATTGCATGTATGTGAATATAAATAAATATATTACATAATAGAAATCCATTCATATCTTCATCAAAAGTCATGTATGACAATGTTCATCACAGCACTATTCATAATGACAACAAGTATCCATCTATAAGACAATGGATAAACAAATTGTGGTATATTCATATGATACAACATTTTATAGCAAAAAGAATGAAAATACTATAACTATATACAACCATATAGATGAATATCCCAGATATAATATTCAGTGAAAGAAAGCAGATAGGAAAGTACTGTCACATTTCATTTATATAAAGTTAAAAACTAGGCAAAATGAATCTATGCTGTTAGACATCAACATATAGGTCACCAGTGGGGATCAAGACTGAGAGGGAAAAAAAGGAAGAGAGCATGAGGGGAGCATTTGTGGTGCTGGACCTTTCCATTCTTATCCAGGTGCTACTTACTCTAATGTGTTCAGGTTGTGAACAAGTTGTGCCCTTTTCTCTTGGTATATTATTCTTTAGTTAAGTTTTTTTAAGGTCATTTCATACATGCTACACATGTATGAACATTAAAAACATTCTGAGTGAAATAAATGAAACACAAAATGGTTAATACTGCATGTTTCCACCTCTGAGGTTCCTAGAGTAGTCAATCCGTAGAGACAGAAAGCAGTAGAATGGTGGTTGACAGGGCTGCAGGGAGAGGGAAATATCAAGTTTTTGTTTAATGGGTTCAGAGTTCCAGTTTGTGATGATGCAAAAGTTCTAGATATGAATAGTGGTGATAGATGTACAATGGCAATGCCATTAACTGTGAATTTAACACCACCAAAATGTCATTTAAAATGATTAAGCTCATGAATTTTGTGTTAACTATATTTACCACAACAAAAAAAGTTATGTCATAGAGACTTTCCTGATTACGTACTTTAAAGGTATTTAGTATAATAGGTTCTCAGTAAATGCTTGGTAAACCAACACATTTTCTGGAAGATCTGAAGCAAGTCATGAAACACTTCTGCACATCTTTCATTCATTCATTCATTCATTCATTCATTCATTCTATAAACCTTATTTTAAAAATATGTACATATTGTGAGGGATTCAAAAGTGACATGAAGCAGCATGTTCTTCCAGAAATGAACCTAGCTCTTGCAAGTAGCAAGGGATTCCAAGTCTTTGGCTAGCTCTTTGTAGAGATGCATCAGAGCAAACCATAGATTTCAACTCACTGTGACAAATCAGATTGTTTAGTATTAGCTGCATACATAGTTCATTGAAAAAATGTTTTATCCGGGCTTAGTGAGAAAGGAAATACCACAAAAACTTAGTGATATCTATCATGAGACCCTGGAAGGAGACTGATGGCATGGGAATTATGGATGTTGCCAACCTTGAGCTTATTGATCTGTCATCAAGGATATTGTAGATGTGAATCAGATCAGATCAAACTCTATCTAACAATGACTTCTGAGTCTTTTTCAAAATGGGAGTCTATGAGAATAATAATGAGTTCCAGTGCTTAATGGTCCTATGAAGCTGAATAATAGACTGAGTTTCTCTTTCTATACAATGAGAGGAATTATTACCGCTATTTTTTTGCTGAGGTCACAAACATATTAGGAGATAAAACTCCTTCAGATAAAGTCTGCAATTGACACATTTGGACATCTTTCTTAATGTTGATGAGAGAAAATGGAATGAATGAAAGATAATAATTATTATTATAACTGATATTTCTTAAGAATTTATTATGTCCCATGCAATATGTTAAATATCTAAAATATATAACATTTTATCTTAACCAACTGATAAGGTAGGCATTTTTATTCATGGATAAGAACACTAAGTCGCAGAGAGACCTATAGGCTTTCCCTAAATCACACTGTCAATAAATAACCAATCTGAGATTGAACCCACATCTTTTTTTCTGCAGCAAAGAAATGCTCTAGGGACTTGTTATTACTTCTCAGACATTGCAATCTCTCATATAGGCAAAATCAGATTTACTGATAAGTACAAATGCTTTGAACATCTGTTCCCCTGCTAGCTGTTGATGCCCTCTTCCTTTCAGTCAACTCCTATCTCACAGGTTACTAAGACCTTCACACTGTCTTCCACCATCATACACCCACACATCCTGAGAGTTTGCAGCTCCCACACCTGCCTGCCTGCACATGGCTTTGCGAGACATCACTCTCAAGCATTTCTCTAAGGTCTTCTCTACATTCTCACTCCACCATCAAGCAAAGCAGCTGTGCTTTTTCTCTGCTTTACAGGTTGGGTTATTAGGTTGAACCACATGAAAGTGCTGATATTCAACCATTTTTTCCTGCAAAAATAGCCATTTCATATAATTCAACATTATGTGGAAACTTTGTTTTAAACAGAATGTACTATACCTAAATAACTTGAAAATTGTTGCTCTAGGATTGTAATAAATCTGACATTATATTTATCCCATTAAAATTGAACTCTTTCCCTTCTTGGACATTACTGATGGGAGTGTAAATGGGTACAAGCCCTTCTTGGGGCAATTTGTCAATATATGTATTTTAAAAGCTTTTTAGTACTGCATGTCCATTGAAGCAGCAAATTTCCTTCAGGGATTTATGAGAGGAAGCAGTCAAAGAACTAAAGATTATTTAGCTACAAGTATATTAAGAATGGAAAATGTAAGCCAGGCGTAGTGGTGCATGCCTGTAATCCCAGCACTTTGGGAGGCTGAGACAGGAGAATTGGGAATTCAAAGACAGCTTCAGCAATGGAGAGGCTCTAAGTAACTCAGACGCTGTCTCCATATAAAACACAAAATAGGGCTGGGGATGTGGCTCAGTGGTCGAGTATCCCTGAATTCAATGCCGCGTACCAAAAAAAAAAAAAAGAATGGAAAATGTAAAAATGTAACACACACACAAACTGGACTGGTTAATTAACTGATGGTATTTCTTTTTTTTTTTTCTTTAATGTCTTTATTTTATTTATTTCTATGTGGTACTGAGGATTGAACCCAGTGCCTCACGCATTCAAGGCAAGCGCTCTACCACTGAGCCACAATCCCAGCCCCAACTTATGGTATTTCTATATAAAGCAATACTGTACATTCATGAAAATGATACATTACCAAGAAAATAAAACGAATTCAGTAAAATAACAAAATATAAATTTAATATGGAACCAAAAAATGAATAGTTTTCCTATTCACAAATGTGAGCTGGTTAGAATATATCATGAAAAAGAAGATCCTATTTATAATAACTACCAAAAACCATAAAATGCATAGGGGAAAAAGTGTAATCAGAAATGTACAAAAATCTATGTAAATTAAGGTTTAAAACACTTCTAAGCTGGGAGCAGTGGCACAAACCTGTAATCCCTGCATTTTGGGAGGCTGAGATAGGAGAATTGCGAGTTAAAAGCCAGCCTCAGCAACGGCAAGGCGCTAAGCAACTCAGTGAGACCCTGTCTCTAAATAAAACACAAAATAGAAAGTTGGGCTGGGGATGTGGCTCAATGGTCGAGTGCCCTTGAGTTCAATCCCCAGTACCAAAAATGAGAAACAAAAAAAACCACTTCTTTAAGTCAAAAAGTTAAACTTGGGGGCTGGGATTGTGGCTCAGTGGTAGCATGCTCACCTAGCATGCGTGAGGCACTGGGTTCGATCCTCAGCACCACATAAAAATAAAATAAAGATATTCTGTTCACCTACAACTAAGAAAATAAAAAAAAATATTAAAAAAAAAAGTTAAACTTGAACAATTGAAACTCACACTATGTTCTTGGATAAGGAACTTGATCATTATAAAGACATTGGCTCTTTGCTTCTGGAAGCTCTCTTCCTATAGGTGTAGGACTTTTACCCATTTACCTGTAATCACAGTTACTTGGAAGGCTAAGGCATGAGGACTGCAAGTTCAAGTTCAGCCTGGGCAAATTAGTGAGACTTTGTTTCAAAATAAAAAATAAGAA
>PVHX01023281.1:0-26040 GCA_004024805.1 Geosciurus inauris
GAACCCAGTGCCTCACACATGCGAGGCAAGTGCTCTACCACTGAGCCACAATCCCAGCCCCGATATATAGCCTTTTGAATTTGGATTCTTTCATTTCATATAAGGATTCTGAAATTCATCTGTGTTGTTCACATTATGGTTTATTTATTTTAATTATACAATAGTATTCCTTTGGGTTGTATCTTAGTCCATTTATGCTGCTGCAACAAAATACCATTAACTGGGGGGCTTAAAGAGAATAGAAATTTATTTCCTACAGTTCTGGAGACTGGGAAGTCCAATATTAAGGTGCCTACAGATTTGATGCTTGCTTTTCACTCACATGACTGAAGAGGCAAAATCTGTACAGGAAACCATTTATAAGGACACAAATTCCACTCATGAGGGTTTGACACCATGGTTGAATCATCTCCCAAAGACCCCAGTTCTTAATATCATTGCAGTGGGGCTTAGGATGTCAACATATGAATGAAACGCAGTTCATACACATTCAAACTATGGCAGGATGTCAACATATGAATGAAACACAGTTCATACACATTGAAACCACTACAAGTTATTGACTCACTCATTGGGTTCTTTCTTCCTTGACTGTGACGAATAAGCTGATGTGAGCATTTTGGTTTATGCTCTGTGTAAATATAGATTTTAATTTTCTGGGGCATATAGTAGTAGAATTACTGGATCACATGTTAAGTATAAGTTTGATTTTATAAGGAACTAAAAGTTTGCAAAGCGACTAAAACATTTTGCCATTCTAGTTGCTTCATGACCATGCCAGTCTGTAGTCTTACTAAGCATGAAGCATTTCAATGCATATGTAATTCTAATTCATTGTGGTTTCAATTTGCTTTTCCCTAGCGACCAATGATGGCAAATATTTTCAATGTGCTCATTACTACTCCATTTTATTATGTGGTCAAATGTTTGTTTAAATCTTTCTCCCATTTTCTTATCAGTTTTTCTTTGTGTTTTTCACCTTTCTCCAGTACTGTCATATTAATTCATTATGAGAAAATAATTTGCAAATATATTTTCCCAGTCTGTGACTTTTTTCATTTGGTTCACACTGTCTTTTGAAGAGGAAAAAAAATCTGATAAGGTCTAATTCATCACGTTTTTTTATTACACTATTTTTATTTTACTTAGAACAGAGAAATCAATTTTGGGAGAGTTAACATCTTACTGATATTTGGTCTTACATTATTTAAACATTCCATATTTCTATGTTTACTCAGGTTTTCCTTAATTTTTTTTCAGTAATGTTTTACAAGTTCCCATGTATGTGTTTTGTATTACTTCTGTCAGGTTTATCTCTAATATTTTCACATATTTGTTAAAATTAAAAATGGTAATTTTAAAAAATTTAATTTCCATTTTTGTTTTAATTATGTAGAAACACAAAATGTAATAATATGATAGTAAATGATGGCATTACTAATTCACATGCAATTTCTGCTAGTTTTGTTTTTTTTGACTTAGATTCTTTGTATTGTTTTCTGCAAATGTCAAAATTTTCATGTTTTCACTTCACTCTGTATTTTTTTTGTTTTTCTTTCTATCTTATTTTACTTTTGTTGTCTTCCTTTAGCACAATGTTGAATAATAAAAGTGATGAAAAAGAAATTAGATGAAAGCATTCAGTCTTTCAATAGTATGCATATTAACTATGGAAATTTAATAGTTTTCTTTTTCAGGTTGAGGATTTGTCTTTATATTTTTATATGTTGAGAGCTTTATTATTAATGGATTTAGGATGGAATCAAAAGATTTTTTGCATTGTAAATGAAAGGGTTAATAATCTTTCTTAATGTATTAACATGATGAATGGCATTATTTAATCTTCAACTGTTAGTACAAATTGTATTAAATTCTACTTATGTCTTTCTCTCTCTTCTCTCTCTGTCTCTCTCATGCATATTGATTTATACATTTGATCTTATAAAATGCCATTAAGAATTTTTGTGTCTACGTCAATGAGGGAGAGATTGTTTGGTACTTTTCACTTCTTACAATGTCTTGGTATCAGCGAAATTTTTGTTGCTTATATTTAAAAAACAGTGTGTGCTCTTCTAATTTCTCAAAGAGTTTATGTATAATTGGAATTATATTTTCCATAGGTATTTGATAAAATTCACCAGTGAATCCATACGCGATTAAATTTTTCTTTGTGGAGATTTTGAACTGAGCATTCAATACCCTTAATAAAGGTAGGATTGTTTGGCCTATTTCTTCCTTAGAGAGCTTTCCATGTATTTCAAGAAATCTGATCATTTAAATTGATGAATTGTCAATTTTTTTATAATAGTTCCTTACTAGCTTATTGATATCTTCAGCATCTATAATGATGATTCATAATTTATTCCTAATATTAATACTTGTATATTCTCTTGCTTTTTCCTAATTATCTGGCTACAGGTCCAGGAATTGTGTTCAGTTTTAAAATGTTTACCTTTTGTTTTTATTAACTTCATCTATTGTTCCTCTGTTGTCTATTTCATTGCTGTCAATGATTAAAATCATTGTTTTCCTTCTGCTTTCTTTCGTCCTTATTCAATTTTCATAAATGAAAATTTAACCTATTTATTTAATAATATGCATTTTAAACTTCTCAGTTAAAACTTTATTAGAATTCCCTGTAGATTTTATTTTTGACTGTATCACTTATTCAAATAGTATTATTTGATTTCTGAATATTTGGGAATTTTCCAGAGAGCTTTCTGTTATTTGTGTCTATTTAAATGCTATTGTGTTTAGGGAACACATTGTTTGATTTTAATTCTTTCAGATTTACTGAGTTGTGTTTTATTGAACACAATATTGTGTGTCTAGGTGAATTTTCTGGGCAAAATTGAAAAACATGGCCATCATGCCTTTGCTGAATAGAGAATTCCACAAATATCAATTAGAACAAGTTGATCAATAATATTATTTACATAAGTGTTCTCTATACATTTTGACTTTTTCTCAATTATTAATGACTGACAAAGGAGCACTGAAATGTCTATCTATAATTCAATTTGACACATTCTTTTTACCCTTTTTCCAAAAATATTTTTGGAAGGAGTGGGGCCTGGACTTCCACCCCAGGCAGGCTGGGGCTCCTGGTTGACACAGGGTGGGCAGGATCCAGGTTAATACAGAAATCAGCCACCTGGGTCATGCAGGTTTTAAGGTTTGTTTCTTCTCAGGAGTCCCAGCAGAAGACAGTTGGACCAGTCCTCAGGGTGAATGACTTCCCCTGCCTGAGCAAGAGATGAGATAGTACCTGGAATCTGTCCATTACCAACCTCTGAGCTTAGTAAACTAGCTGAATGAATGGATGTAATAGTCTCCTGGGAGAGACATTGAAGCCTGCAGTACGGGAGGGAGGGGCTTAGACACACCCCTCCCCCCAGACTCCTCCTCCTCAGAGTCCATTCAGCGATGGACTTTGGACCTGGATAAGAGGGAAAAGCTGCACTTTGTTTGGTGGATCTGATTTGGATTCTGTTTTGAAAACGAAGTGTTGGAAGGGCATTTCATGATCTCCAGGGGAGCAACTGAGAAAAGAAAGGTACATGGCTGCTTCCTAGTCCCATATTCTGGAGGAAGGAATCCCAGAACTGTGGGCAAGTGAGCCAGGCAACTGGGCAACCTTGAGCCCTCTTTTTGCCGCCCTCCCTTGTGAGGAGCAGAATGCTGAAGAAGCAGTCTGCAGGGCTTGTGCTATGGGACACTATCCTCTTTGTAGCCTGGAATGCCCTCCTGTTCCTCTTCTTCTGGGCATGCCCAGCATAGGCAGGCCTCTCTCAGACAGTGCTTTTCATGATGACCCTGCCAGCCTTACCCTGGAGGTGACCCACCTGGCCCAGGATGATGAGGTGGAGTTGGAGCATCAGCAGTGGCTATTGCAGCAAATCAGGGAGCATGTGGAGATAATTCATTACCGGTAGACCTGTACTAAAGGTAACGTTAGTGTGTGTGGTAATGTCCGCTGTGTGGAGCCAGTGGTGGAGGGCACCTACTATGGCACCTCCTGCCCAGCCTCACGTGCCTGTGTCTCCACCACCAGATGTGATCCCCGTCCTGGTCATTGCCTGTGACCAGGCACTGTTTGAGTGAGCTGCTGCATTATCAGCTCTCAGCTGAGCACTTGTCAGCCAGGACTGTGGGCATGAGGAGACAGCCCAGATCTTTGCTTCTTATAAAAGTGCAGTCACACACATACCTCAGCCTGACCTAAGCAACCTTGCTGTGCTACCAGACCACAGCAACTTCCAGGGCTACTATAAGATCACCAGGCACTATCGCTGGGCACTGGGACAGATTTTCCATGAGTTCAAGTTCCCAGCAGCTGTGGTGGTAGAGGATGATCTAGAGGTGGCACCAGACCTCTCTGAGTACTTCTAGGCCACTTATTCACTGCTGAGGGATGACCCTTCCCTCTGATGTGTGTCCACATGGAATGACAATGATAAGGAATAGGTGGTGGATTCAAGCAAGGCTGAGCTGCTGTACTGCACAGACTTTTTTCCTGGCCTGGGCTGGCTACTGTTGGCTGAGTTTTGGGATGAGCTAGAGCCCAAGTGGCCTAAGGCCTTCTGGAATGACTGGATGCGCCAGCCGGGGCAACAGAAGGACCGGGCCTGTGTGCGCCCTGAAATCTCAAGAACGATGATCTTTCGCCATAAGGGATGAGCCATGGGAAGTTTTTTGACCAGCATCTTACGTTCATCAAGTTGAAACAGCAGTTTGTGCCCTTTACACAGCTGGACCTGTCATACCTGCAGCAGGAGGCTTATGACAGGGATTTCCTTGCCGGTATTTGTGGTGCTCCTCAGCTACAGGTGGAGAAAGTGAAGACCAATGATCAGAAGGAGCTGAGAGAGGTACGAGTGCAGTGTACAGGCAGGGACAGCTTCAAGGCCTTCGCCAAGGCTCCAGATGTCATGGATAATCTCAAGTCAGGTGTTCCCAGGGCTGGCTACAGGGGCATTGTCACCTTCCAGTTCCACAGCTGCTCTGTCCACCTGGCACCCCCACAGACTTGAGATGGCTATGATCCCAGCTGGAATAAGGAACACTTGCCTGTCCCTCCTAGGTCCCTTCCTTGCCATATCATGAGATGAGATAGGATAGCAGTCCCTGGGCTGCATCATCCGTATTTTCCTCTTGGATCCATTCCTCCTCCTCCTCCTCTTTCTTCTTCTTCTTCACTTTTTTTTTTTTTGAGTGGTATTTGCACAAATGATAAGATGAAGGTTTATTCTCAAGGGAGTCAGATGGGGAAGCATTCTGGGCACATTGGGGGGTATTGAGCAAGAAACCACTGTGTGGTAGTGGGAGACTTGGGCTTGCTGGGACTATAAATGTCTATGTCCTGAGTTTTCTCCAGGTTATCTTTAGTGAGGTTGGCAGCTAACTGTATTGGCCAAGCCTCTTCTCTCAGCCAGGGCATGAGCCCTCATGTACTCCTCTTCTTCTCCGCCTACCCACACTGTGGGGCTGGGTTATGTGAGAAGGGAACATTTGTGGCCAAAAGGAGACTAACCAAAGGGATTTCACCACGAGGGGTAAGGTAGAATTGTTTGCCAGGGTTTACTGGAGGCAGTAAACTCTGGAACTGCAGCCTAGCAGTTTGTGATTTCTAAGATAAGAAGTGGAAAAGGGAACAGCAAAACCCTTCCTCAGCTCGTGTCAGGGCAAAGATGGTAGGAGGAAAGCCTTTGAGGGACTACACTCGCTCTTTTTGCCTCAAAACGACTCTGTCCTTCCCCCTCTTTTCTAAAAATTAGTCTCTTCCCTATTGCTTTAGGAGGATTCCATGCTGGCTTTGGTGGGAGACAAATGAGCTCCTTGTGTCCTTTTCTCCCTGGAGTTTGGTGCACACCTCCTGTTTGAAGGCTTTGGCTTCTGGTAGCTCTCTCCACATAAGTTAGAGTAGCTGAGACCAGGACAGGTCCTGCCCAGCCTCCCCTAAACATTGCCATGTCCTTACAGACCAGATGCAGATGGCAAGTTGGAGAGAAATTTGTGTTTTTGTTTCTTGCCTGACTTCAGTTTCATGGAAGAAAAGTGGAATCTACAGAATTATTTGCAAAAATAAAATAAAGGCTGAACTGTCAAAAAAATGTGTTTGATTTACATTTTATTTGGAGTACTGATAAAAGATACGTGTACACATTCACATTCTAGGGCCAGTATATATTTTTTAAATTGACCTTTTATTATAAAAACAAAATTCCATTTAATCCACGTTAATATTCTTGGTTCTAAAATTTTCTATCTTACATTATTAGTATAGACACTCAAACCAGCTTGATTGTTGATTATAAAAATCTATGATTTTTTACCTTTTGCTTTTAATCTATTGGTTTCTTACTTTGTAAAATGGATTTGGGGAATGATGTATCTATTGTTTTTATAACATCCAACCATACTTTTGCATTTATAGTGGACATGTTTAAAATATTTGCTTTAAATGTAACTTTGGTGTTGTTGCCCATTTGCGCCTTCAATGTTTTGCTCATTTTTTCCTTCTTTTCTTGGGAAGGAGGGGTCCTTTGAGTATTTTTTACCTCCTTTCCTCTTTTCTTTTTCCCTATTATTTTACCAAATGTTATTTTTTAGATGCTACAAACCCTGCAACATGCTATTATTTTTACTTTAAATGGTCATTTATCTTCTAAAAATGACTTAACATTAGGAAATATTATATCCATAGACTTTTTAGAGCTCTTTATTCCTTCAAGCACATTAAAATGACTCTCCAGGGCTACTTTTCATCTATCTTAAGAACTTTGTTTAACATTACCTTTAGTACAGGTCTACCGGTAATGAATTATCTCAAGAATTTTTCTCAGAGAAGTCTTTATCATGTCTTCTTTTCTGAAATATATTTTATAATTATACCTTAATTTCAATAGGCATACTTAGTCACTCCTAAAAATATTGCTTTAATATTTTCTGTTTTGCATAGCGTTGATGAAAATATTGCCATTATTCTTACTTTTGTTGCATTGCTTATTTTTCTCTGGCTTTGTGTTCAAAGGTACTACCTTTATTATAATTTAAAAATTTTATTTTTACACATCTTGATGTAGTTTCCTCATATTCCTTTTTTGATCATTCTTTTAAATTGTTGTGTTTCTGTTATATTAAATTTCATAAAATAAGGCACTTTAAAAAATAATTTTCTCTCCACCATGATCTGTGTATTAGAAGATATTTCCACTTTGGCTGGTTATAACACAACCTTTTTCCATACCAGAGTGAGCTATAAGCATTATTCCACTTATTAATTTCTAATATTTCTTTTCATAACCTCATACATTTTTTGATATGAGAAAAATTCAGTGTTCAGACAAAAACAAGAGGTTGTCTCAAAGAAGTACTCATTCTGTCAATTCTCCCCTTTCTAGCATTTTAGCCCGTAGATTTTAATCACCTTGGTCTTTTGCACTTTGAACTATCTCCTTGACTCAGCAAGACCACAATCTACCTGCTCCCTTATTCCACATTTACATAAGCAAACTCATCAAAGCAATAAGCTGAGGCAATGGTGGGCTTATCTCATTTATTTTCCTTTAAGAATCATTTTCACATATTACCATTTTATTGTTGTCAAACACAAAAACAAAAATAGATGAAAACAAAAAATTATTGTATATATTTTGTCTGGTTTTCTGTTATTTCAAATTTGGGAAATCCATGTTTTCTATTATACCATCTAAATGATAGGAATAAGCCAGATTTTTAAAAAGCCTATTAAAATCTTTATTTTTCTATTTCAAAATTTGCTATGTAGATGTTTTCATGCTTACTCATAATGAGAATCAATGTATCTTAAAATATAGGAAACCAAAGAGAGGGCTCAGAGTGTAGCTCATAAGTAAAACACGTTTAGCATGCATGAGGCCCTGAGTTCTATCCTCGGAAACACACACATGCACACACACACACCACAAAGGATATCAAATTTCCTTAATTTAAATATCTGCTTGAAAAGCATTTATTAGATAGGCTTCTAAACACATATCTCAATTTCCACATAATAGTGGCTTCTCATAGTCATTGAGATGAGTAAGCACTTCAAACCATATTCATTGTATATTAAGATTTTCTCAATATCATCATTAACTCTGCTATCTAGCCATTTACTTGTAAACTGAGAAATCAAATTAATTATTATCATGTTTCTAGACATAATAGATTTCATCTTTTTCAACTTTTTTTATTTGTTCTAATTAGTTATACATGACAGTAGAATGCATTTTGACGCATCATAAATAAATGGAGTATAGCTTCTCATTCTTCTGGTTGTGCATGTTGTAGAATCACACTGCTTGTGTAATCATATATGTACATAGGGTAATAATGTCCAGTTCATTCCACTATCCTTCTTACTCCCATATCCCCTCCCCTTTCTTCATGCCCCTCTGTCTAATCCAAAGTACCTCTATTTCTCCCTAGCTCCACACTCCTTATTGTGAATTAGCATCTGCATGTCAGAGAAAACATTTGGCCTTTGGTTCTTCGGGAATGGCTTATTTCGATTAGCATGATATTTTCCACCTCCATCCATTTACCTGCAAATGCCATAATTTTTATTATTCTTTAAGAATTTCATTTTTCTTTATTCCATTCTATATATATTTTCTTATCCATTCGTCTGTTGAAGGGCACCTAGGTTAGTTCCATAGTTTGGCTATTGTGAATTGAGATGCTATAAACAATGATGTGGCTGCATCAGTGTAGTATGCTGATTTTAAGTCCTTTGGGTATAAACTGATGAGTGGGATAGCTGGGTCAAATGGTGGTTCCATTCCAAGTTTTGTGAGGAATCTTCATACTGCTTTCCATAATGGTTTCACCAATTTTCAGGCCCATCAGCATTGTATAAATGCTTTTTCCCATATCCTCAACAACACTTATGGTTGCTTGTATTCTTGATATTTGCCATTCTGACTGGAATGAGATGAAATCTTAGAGTAGTTTTGATTTGCATTTCTCTAATTGAGAAATGTTGAACATTTTTTCATATTATCTGTTGATCAATTACATTTCTTCTGTGAAGTGTCTGTTCAGCTCCTTAGTCAGTTTATTGATTGGGTTATTTGGGGTTCTTGGTATTTTTTGAGTTCTTTATATATCCTGGAGATTAATGCTCTATCTGAGGTACATGTGATAAAGACTTTCTCCTATTCTGTCTGTCTTCAAGTTACTGATTGTTTCCTTTACTGATCTTAAAAGTCCATTTTTTAATAAATTTTGTTGTTAATTTAAATATAGACAGACTCACTAATACTATGCTTCTTTTTTCCTAACATTTGGGTGTATGATATACATAACCCCTAAAGAGGCCAATTTATACATATGGTCTCAATGAATCCTCATAGCATCGCTTAGATTAGTGCTATTGATAGCTACACTATACATATATGGGATTGAAGTATATAGAGGTTAGATAACTTTCCCCAAGTTCCTCCATGTGTTTTTTGAACACTAGACTTTTAACCCAGTTCTCTGTGATTCTAGAATCTGATCTGTTAGCCACTATATGGTACTATCTTATCAATACAACACAGACTTAGAGTGAACATAAATCCAGTTTATTTTGCATGGTTCTGCTTCATACCTGTTGTTCAGGTTTAATATTTAATAGTGCCCATGGTCAATCACAGAACTCACAGTTTGAATGGTAAATTATTTGTGCATTCTATTCATAACAGGTATTACCAATTGATGAGATTTACAATAAGCAACTAAAACCTTGAGAGAGATTTATACTGTTCAAGGAGGTGCAGACTCTAATGTCATTTATCTATGCTTCACTGATTTTTATCACTTTGACTTTTAGAGGAAAATGACATAATAATGACAGTTAGCAGAGATTTGCTAAAATTCAGTAGTTAGTCAGTCATTCCAATTGTGCTACTAGATACCAAAGGAGAGAGCTACTGAAGGACAAAGGTTAAATGGAATGAGTGTACCTTGTCAAATGCCCGACATCCAAGTCTGCCCCTTAACCTTGGCTGAGATAAAAAAAAGAATTCTGAAATTTCTGGTAAAAATCTGTAATTGAGTGCCTCTTTTGAGGATGGAAAAATAGGATAAACTAGGAGAATGAAAGAGATAGAAAATGAATAGAGTTAAAAAAAGAGAAATGAAGCATCAACAGAACTTTTAATCATTTCAGAACTGTTCTAATTGAAAAAAAAGTTTCTAGAAATATAAATGATCCTTTCATTTATTTCAATCAGTCTTGCACAGAAACAAGGGAATATTTAGTATGATCCTAGGCAATGTGAAAAAGATGGAGAATTCAAAGCACAGAATGCTATTAGAAGAGAGGCCACAGGGTCATCAAACTTTGTATAAATTATTTTATGCATGAAGCATAGACAGTGAGACTTTTCAATAACAACAACAAAGAGTAAGCACTAAATGGTATACTAGTAGATCTTTAAATGGTTCAGGGATTGCTCTGAAATAAACAAAATAAAATTATCTTCTGTGAGGAATTATCTCTTACTGTTCCTTCACCGGGGAATCCTTCTCTATATGTGCATATGGCCCCATCATAGCCACTGAAAGCCACCTTCTTAGCAAAGACTACCAAAGGGGCCCCATTTGCATGTCTAAGTCCTACTCATGCTTACAGGTGCATGCACACAAGTGCACACATGCACACAAAAACACTTCCTAGCTCCTCTCTGTGTGTGCTTCCTCAGCACTTACTTCTACCTGATATAATGTATGGTTTTGGTGCTTTTGATCTCAAACCTACTAAAATATGAGGTTCATTAAAATAGGAATTTCATTTCAATTTGTCCCCTGCTCAATCAGTACTTGGCAGTGCTCAATAGATACCTGTTGCATGAGTGAATAATGAAAGAGAAATGTGTTCTGCTTTAGTACAAAGGGTTGAAAAAATTATGGAAATAACTTGGAGGGTGGCGGATTAGGCTCATCACAAAAATATAGTAGAAATCCAATTTGTCTCTTTATGAGAAAAAAATTATGGGTATTTGTCTAAAGCCTTGAAAGTACAAAATTATCTTTACATTTTTATGTATTAATACATATTCTTACCTACTTACTAAAAGAGACTAAGAAAATGAAGTAATTTGAGCTCAACAATGATATTTGAATCAGTGAAGACTTCCATATATTGTGTGAATGAAATTCTCTTGAAAATGTTCAATGCTGGACTTTCAGGCTCCTTTTAACAGAGAATGATTTGGACACAGTTCTTTATAAATCTTCCAGACCATTAGCTCATCATTTTCGTAGAGTTTTATCAGCTTGAAAAGATATTTTGTGCTATGCTTTTTTAAAAAATACACACACAGGAATAGGAGTTATGTGTTTAACATTTTTATTCAGAAAAAAATAAAACCTTAATTTGCCTTTTTCATAGAACTATTTTAGGCTCAGTTCTTCTCTATTATTTCATGGCTATGGTTTTCCAATGAGGCCAAAATTAAGGCATGTGTTGACTCAAACTGAAAGTACAGACCACATACCTGACATATTTTCAGAGAAGGAAAACCTTTTTGGTAATAAAAAAATTTTCATAACTACTCTGAGGTCATAAAGTGAGGTTTGTTTGTATTGTACTGAACTGAACAGGAAAAAAATGATTGTGCAAAAGATAAGGCAGGTCCACTAAAAGTAAAATAAACACATTGAATTTTAAGCAATGTGATAAAGAATTGGAGATCATTTGAAATAATTTAACAATTTAATTGCTAATTTTTTTAAACACAAACATAGACCTAGAAATCAAGAGAATTTTCTGGATCTGCCATGTGAACATGTATACACACAAGTCCACCATTGCTGATTTAAAAGCAAAGGATAGGTGGCTTGTGCTCCCACAAGTAAGAAGCCAGAGATGATTTCTGTCCTGATGATAAATAAAAGCTCAACAAACTGAAAAGCTACAGGTCTCATTAGATCCATTAGAAAATTGAGGTCATGGGGCAACCCAACACTCTAAAACATTGGAGAGATGAAAATACAGAGAATCAAAGATTGTTGGAAGTAGAAGTCACTGTAGCAGTAACTGATAGGGACATTGAATCATAATTAGCAAATTGCTCAGTGTGAACTCCTGGGGGTTCCATCTAAAGGGAACCCCACACTTCCCTGAGTTTTATCTCTATGACACCTGTTACGTTACATGTGAAAATCAGGGGAAATCTGCTTACCCTTCAAGCAGATGGAAGGGAAGAGTACTATTTTGTAATTTACCAAAGGGAAAAGAAACTATGTGGATATACACTTGAGTGCTCTGCTTTCACTAACACAGTCCTGCTCTTAAGGAAAACTGCCACGGTCTTTCCTGACCCCCACAAGGCCAAATAGACATTAGGAGTACCTGTAGCCTTCTTGTTTCACATAGGTTGGTTTGTTTGTTTTTTAATAAGGATAAGAAACTCTTAAAGCCACAGTCCAAGATTGTAGTCTCTAAAATAATAGAGATGTAAGTATGAGATTATAGAAAATAACCTATCTTTAAAACCTTTCTTCACATTAACATGTCTCCAGTATAAAGACAGTAAGTTACAACTGAAAGAAATACAAGACATAGACTTCATTTAAGGAGGAGATTACGGAAAAATAAAAAGCCAACGGGGGATAAAAGCATGAACAAGCCAGGCGCAGTGGCGCAAGCCTGTAATCCCAGAATTTAGGGAGGCTGAGACAGGAGAATCGCAAGTTCAAAGCCAGCCTCAGCAACGGCGAGGCACTAAGCAACTCAGTGAGACTCTGTTTCTACATAAAACACAAAAAACAGGGTTGGGGATGTGGCTCAGTGGTCAAGTGCCCCTGAGTTCAATCCCTAGTAACAAAAGAAAAAAAAAAAAAAAAAAAGCATGAACACACTAGAGGAATCCATGCCGTGGACATCTGTCTCTACAGCAAACATTAAACAGAATCTAATTTCTAGCCAGACAAACAAAACCCAACACTAAAATCCAGCTTACCTCACTCCCTATTATTAGACACATTATTATGCTTTCAACCAAAAATTGCAAGGCATGTTCAAAGACAAGAGAAATAGTCTGAAGAGCCAAAGAAAACAATTATACTCAAATATGGTAGATATTTTGAAATTATCAGACCAGCCGGACATGGAGGTACACGTCTGTAATCCCAGCAACTCTGGAGGCTGAGGAAGGAGGATAATAAGTTTAAAACCGGTCTCAGTAATTTAGTGAGGCCCCAAGCAAATTTTAAAAATAAATAAATAAAAAGGGCTAAGGATATGTCTCAGTGGCTAAGTACAGCTGGTTTCAGTGCTTGGTACCAAAAAAAGGAAAGAAATTATCCCATGAGGTATTTAACATAACTGTGATAAATATGTTTAAAAATCTAATGGAAAGGGTAGCAAAATTCAAGAAGAGCTGAGCAAAATAAGTACAGAGATAGAAATTCTAAGAAAGAATCCAAAGTACTAGAAATCAAAAACACCATAAAAGAAATGAAGAATAGTCCTTGATGTTTTCAATCTACTGGAAACAGCCAAGAAAAATTCAGTGAACTTATAGATGCATCAATAGAAACTTTTCAAATGGAAAGACAAAAGAATTTTAAAAACAACAAAATAATGAAAAGCTACTAGACAACTATAAAAAGCATAAAGCTTGTTAAAAGCATTCAATCCCCAAACTTACTGGACCCAGTAAAGACATATTATAAGAATATCACAAGGATTAAAAAGATAGGGAAGAAATACATATTTATTTATATTAATATATATATATATATTTTAGATGTATGTATATAATATATGTATACACACATATATAAAACATTGTTGAATTTATTTTGCTGATATTTTGTTGAGAGGTTTTCATTTATGTTCATCAGATGTTGGTTAAGCACAGTAAATTTTAGTGTGGTGAAATTATTTTGTATGATACTTTTACAGAGGATGTTTGTTTTGGAACAATAGAGCTAACAAAAAGACAGCTGAAGAGGTGATTACAGATTTCAACAAGGATTTGGAGTCTTGGGACAAACACAGACCTAGCTGGGAAAGGAACTACAAAATGAGTAAATTCTAGAGATTTGCTGCACAATATAATGCCTACCATTAACAATAGGGTGTTGTACACTTCAAATTTTGCTAAGGGGTATCAATCTCCCATTAAGTGTTCTAACCACAAAACAACAACAAAAGGGACACACTGAGACTTTGGACAGTGTTGAGTGTCTTTCATCTGGAATATGTTAATGGTTTACATATTGTTGATGCTTGATATGTTTACATATGTCGACTCATCGTGTAATACACACAAGTGTATACATATACAGCTCTTTGCATATATCTATTACACCTCAATAAGACTCTTTTTATATTTGGAAAAAGAAACAATGTGATGATTTCCACAGAACACACATGATGCAGGTTATAAAATACAGAAGGCACTAGATGTATGCATTTCCAGGACCACTACACACAAATGGAAAAAGGGGTTCAGGATATTGAGACAAATTTCAGATTACACTCACTAATTAAAACTAACTAGATTTACTAACAGTCTCTCCAACAAATGAAGAAAACTAGATTTCCTAATAGTCTATTCAACAAAATATTCTTTGTGTGGAGGAGGAAGAGTACTGGGGATTTAACCCAAGGGCGCACTATCAGTGTGCTACCTACCCAGCCCTTTTTCTATTTTGAGACAGGGTCTCACTAAATTGCCCAGCCTGGCCTTAAGCTTGTGATCCTCCTGTCTCAGAATTCTCAAATACATAAGTCTATAATGACTACCTGACTCTTGAAAGTGTTCAATCCCCTGACTGGACCCACTAAAGACAAACTGGTAAAGTATTTCCATGCCCACCAATGAAAATTAATGCTTCTGCTTTCCCCCACCCATGGAAAAGCACAAGCATTAATGGTTATCCAGGAGAACCTCAGAGCAAGATTAAAGCACTCTGAGACCTACTTGCAACCCAGTCTTTTACAATCCCCAGACAGTCCTCACAACAGGGAATAAATGCAGGAGTCCCCTGTTCCTACAGCATGAACTTTTGCTCATATAGCAGAACATATAAAAACCACACAGCATTTTCCATACATTTGTTCATTCATTCACCAAACATTCATAAAGCATCAACTATATTCTATACCATACCCTGTGGATCAGGAAACAACTAAAACTGAATGCCACAGAGACCACATCCTATTAAGTAGCCCCATTCTCCTATAATATTAATAAGTAGAATTCTTATTTTCCAATTAAGTAAGCCAACATGATGTATCTATCTATATCTTTATTTCTCTGTGTGATTGTATATCCAGACCTTTAGGATACTGATTATTTTTTCCTGAGTTGTGATTTTGTGAAAATTCTCTTTTGCTTTACTTGTGTATAAATTATTATTTAATTAACCATTAAGAAATATGATTTAGAAGACAACTGCAGCCAGATTTAAAACTACCCGCTGTCAAATCAAATTCTTCCATACTCTAGCTGTGTGATCCTGACCAAGTTGATTAATTCCTCTGCATTTTATTTTCCTCTTCTTTACAGTACAATGTACAATGAATATAGCACAATGTAACAGCATCAACCTTGTAGGATTGCTACGTTTATGTGAGTTAAAAACTTTAAAGTACCTCAAACAGTTCTGTGCAAAATACAAAGTGCTAAATATATGTTAATATGTTGGTTGGTGCTGCTTCTACCCTGTTATTACTAATGTTATTGCCATTATTGTTTTAATCTTAATGAGTAACAGGTTGACTCCTGTCCATATAATCAACAGGAATGTTTTCTCATTATCCCATGGCACATTAACCACCACAAATGTTGATTACTTAGTAGCTACATCTGTACTGAGAGCCCTTCAATAGTTTGTATCTATTACCAAATAATATCTTGATTTGGGGACAAGCTTAACTCTTTGTGATAGTCACTAACATCTCATTAGGGTGAGAGTTTTGAGGGTGATTTTTTTTTAAATTAGAGAGTTATGCAAATATTGTATGTCCACTGCTCATTTAAGCAGATTTTCTGAAGAGCAATATGACTGACATTGCATATCAGTTCACCATATTTTTTCCAAGTAGCAGAGCATAGGTGTGCTATCAGCTGTATGACAAGAATATGACAGAGCTATGCACCCTCTGGGAGAGATTCGTTACAATTACTTAAATTCCTTACACTTAAAATTCTCAGAATTTCTCTAGAGGGAAAAAAATGAGGCCTTTAACTACCATGCCTTCTACTCTGCTGTATCTTCACATCTCTGTGAATCTTGATTTAGGCTAAGTGCATCATTAATCTTTAGCATATCAACCCAAGAACACAATTAAAGTCAAACAGAATAATGAGTGGTATTAAAGGAATACTGAGGAGCCTGGCCAAGAATGCATTGAACCACTCCATATGCTGCATAATTACATACACCCACCAGTTTGCATAGATCCAGAGCTTTTAACCCTTTGATGAAAGCAAAGGTTAGCAAAACTTCTCTGTAACAGGCCAGATAAAAAATGTTTAATTTTATGGGCCATATGGCCTCCAACATAACTACTCAACTCTGCCACTGTAACATAAAAACGACCATAGACAACATAGAAAGGAATGAATATGGCTGTGTTAAAGCTTACTTATGGGCACTAAAATTTGGTTTCCATGTAATTTACACACATTACGCATTTTGTTCTTTTCAGAGTTTTCCCCAACAATTTATAAATGCAAAAGAAATCTCTGCTTAAAGACGGTACAAAAGGATATAGTAGGTGGGCTGAGATTGTGGCTCAGTGGTAGAGCGCTTACCTTGCATGCATGAGGCACTGGGCTTTGATCCTCAGCACCACATAAAAATAAATAAACAAAATAAAGATATTTTTTTAAAAAAAGATATGGAAGGCTATATTCAACTCACAGGCTATAATCTCCTAAGCCCTAATATATTGGAATCAGAATGCTTTGAATTTAATAAGTTACATTAACACCATAATCATGACTTGGAAGATTTATTAGTAATATAAACTGTTTCAAGGATTGCATTATAGCATCAGTATTCTTTTTATGCTTTATCTATTTAGGATCTCATTTTGACAGTCATAGGTTATATTTCACATCTACCATAGGAGTGGATTCTGGAGAAAATTTAATCTCTGGGAAAATATGTTCCCCAAAATATAGTATATGGGGTTATATCTAGTACTACTTAATGCTCACTGTGTTTCAAAAGCATGTGGAGAAGTCAAGGCCCAATGTGACTGACGCAACTCCAATAGGTAATTTCAATCTGCACCTAGACTTAGAGACAATTGGACTTCTAAGCTCCAGTTCTCTTCCTGCTCCGTAAGTCTAAGAATTTATATTCTGCGGGGCTGGGGTTATGGCGCAGTGGTAGCGTGCTCGCCTAGCACGCATGAGGCACTGGGTTCGATCCTCAGCACCACATAAAAATAAAATAAAGATATTCTGTCCACCTACAACTAAAAAATAAATATTAAAAAAAAAAAAAAGAATTTATATTCTGCAAATTCATGTTGGCATAGTTATCAGCAATAATGTAACACTACTTTAGTGAATATTATATTGTAGTTATTAGAACCCTTTGCAAAATATTCAGAACTATTTTACCTCATTATGACAGAAAAATAAAACAGGGAAGAAGAAAATATTTATTTTGTTAATGTACTGTTGAAAAATGGAACACGATAAGCAAACAAAACAAAACAAATCATACATATCTTCCATGCTAATAGCTAGACCACAGAAAATTCCAGAGGAGAAAATATTTAGTAGCAATCTGAGAAAAATCTCTATTTTTCTTAATGTTTTCAACAAGCTTAATTACCCTATTTCAGATGCTTTATTGTTAAGCATCATTCTTTTTTTCCAATTTTATTATTCAAAACACAGTTCACACAAATATGCAAAAATAAGCAGTTTACATTTTCACAATATGGTTCATCTGTTTCTAGCATTTAATACTTTCCACAGTTAACATCTTGTCTATAGACATTTGCTTGATTCCATTTTCAACTGTCAGTTCCCCCAAAACAGTCATCAGAAAAATCAGATGATCAAGCACAGCTTAGTATTGTAGATTGGCAGTGAGAGAGAAACACACATACTCCTTGACAGAGCAGGAGTAACCTTTACAAAGGTGAGGAGAGGATGTTTAGAGTTTTATTACCTACGACGTGTGATTTTAAGATGGGTATTTCAAACTGGAAACTGGTTGAAATCGGGTGTAATTTATGAGTAAATAGCTTTGGATTGCTGAGAACAGTAAGAAATGAGTCTTGAAGGGCTTTTTGATAAGCTGGATGTCAGTTTTGGTTAGCTATTAGGCTTGACTCACAGTCTTGTCTTTAAAAATTAAATGTTTGTTGGAACCAGTAAGAGTTATTTATGCTTGCTTTCAGTAACATCTGACCTTGAGATATGTAAATTTGCCTAACACCCATATCACTTAACACAAAGGCAGAAAAGTATGGCAGGACCTTGAATGGTTCAACACAGGAGAGAAAGTTATGTTTTATTAATGCTTGCTGACCCTTTCAGTAGTACATTAGCCAAAGCTGAAAGGGAGACTATTGTGTTATAAGGATATAGTCGACAAAGATTAGAACCACGATATGATGTGTTAGGGTGATTGTGGTAAGTAGAATTATGCTACCCAGATGCCTGCTTCCTAAACCTCAGACCCTACAAATATATTAGATCACAGGGTAAAGGTGAATTCAAGGGTTTGGATGACTTAAGGATAATAATCAACTAACCTTAAAATAGAAAGATTACACTGGCTTATCCAGGTGGTCACAATATAATAAGAATCTAACATAAAAGAGAGAAAAAGAGAGAAAGAGAGAGGTGTGAGTTCTCAGGATAGAGTTAGTAGTTCCATGGCACACTTCCCTGATAAAGTAGTGAATAATATTTTATTAAATCTTCATAACCTCCAGAAATGATTCTAAGGACTTACAGCAACTTTTAAAAATATATCCTCAGTGAAATCTATGAATATTCAGAAGAAAAAAAGTGCAATATTTGAACAAAGACCACTCCATTGTCCCTCCCAGCTCAGAGAGGTGGAAACTCCAATACAGACTTCTGTAACCAGAACAGAAGTTTTCTTCTTCCCCACTTCCTAGTTGTAGGGTCTTATGCTATGTTAACATCAGGAAAATAAAACATTAATATGACTGTTCTTTAAAATTATTATATTACATCATTCATCTCTTCTCTACCTATTCTTTCATGGGTACTACAGTGGTTTTCCATTTGTATGGGAATGAAAAGTTTGCTGCCTTATTGTAAGAGTGGCAGGCAAGGGACCCAGAATATCCAAAACAATCTTGGAAATAAAGTAGTAGTACTCATATTTCTCAATTTCAAAACTTTACTGCAAAGCAATACAGCGTGAAACTAACACAAAGAAAAACACATAACAGAGAAAGAATTGAGAGAGCAGGAATAAAAGCATACACCTATGACCAATTGGTTTTTAACAATTCAAGAAGGAAGTCATTTCAACAAATGGTGCTGAGACCACTGAATAGCTTCATGCAAAAGAATGAAATATGAACCTTACTTTATACCTTATAGAAATGAACTGGCAATGGATCAAAGACCTAGAGGCAAAAGTAAAACTATAAAACATTGGAGGAAATCCTCTTGAGTTCTGATGTGACAAAAAGCTCATAGATATGACACCAAATCACAGGTAACAAAAGAAAAAAAATAGATCATCAAAATTAAACACCTTCAAGGTTCAAGGGACAACATCAAGAAAATGAGAAGACATAAAATGGGAGAAAATGTTACTGATTCTGTGTTTCATAAGATATGATATATACAAAATATATTAATAAAAGCTCTTATAGTTCAGCAATTAAGGAAAAATAAAATTTAAAAATAAAGGATATGAATGGATGTTTCTCCACATAAAATATAAAAAATGCTAGTAACCCACACACAAAAAAAATGCTGAACTTGTTAGTCATCATAGAAATGCAAGTGAACCTACAATGAGATGCTATCTCTTAACCATCAGGATATCTATAAATCAAAAAGACACATAATAACAAGTATTAGTAACAGATAATCAAAAGTATTAATAAAGATGTAGAAAACATCTAACCCCCATATGGTAGTTATAAAAATGTAAAATGGTGTAGTCACTGATACATCTCACAATTTCTCAAATGATTAACTATAGAATTACCCTCAGTCTCACCAAGACACACACTCAAATTGAAAACAGATATTCAAACAAATATTTGTACACAAGTGTTTATAGCAGCATTATGTACCATAGCCAAAAGGTAGAGGACCCAAAAGTCAGATGAAAGGAAATAAAATGTAGGCATATCCACCTGATGAAAATCTATTTGATTATCACAAGGAATGAAGTACCAGTACATTAAACAACGTGTATGAACCTTGAAAACATTATATTAAATCAAAGATGTCAGTCAAAACAGACCACATACTACATGATTCCATTCAGAGGAACTGTGCAGAAAAGGAAACTCTATGAAGTCTAACTACACTGATTTCTACACATCATTCATTAATGGAATGATGAAAGATAATAGGTAAAAAAATGAAGATTCTTTTTGAGGTGACCAAAATGTCCAAAAATAGACAGTATTTGTAGTAGAACATATCTGTGAATGTACTCCAGATCATTCTATTGTAAATTTTATATGAGTGCTAAATGTAAACTTCAAAAAACAATAGAAGATGGAGGGAGATACTATGACAGAAGAAAGGGCATAGTGACACTGTATGAAGAAGACTACGCAGCTCCTGCCAGCTTTTAGACTAAACAGAAGGACATGAAATCAAAGACTGAGAAGCCTTCAGTGCCTGGAAAACTCAAAATGGATTCTATAATAGGGCCTGTGGGATGAAATGCAGACTGGCACTCCTTCACACTTAGCCCAAGTGAGGAGTATGATGGACTTGGACTTTGAAATAGCAAGATCTGTGATATTTTAGTGGGCTGTTTACAATCTTAGTGAAGATTATCTATATGAAAAAAATTCACTGCTAGGATGTTGACTTCAACCTCCATATTGTCTCTTTTTGTACAGGCTTCTAACTTTATCATTCACCCCTCTAGGATGGTTTAGAAGAGTTAAAATTACTTTGACCTGTTTACAATTTTTAGTTGTATTTCTGTTTAAGACAAAACAAACTGGTTTCCAAACATTCCCACGGAATGGACAACCTGATGGTCATGCGTGCTGTGATAGTAGATATCTGGCACCAACCCTTTTATCCCCACAGTAAACAAATAGATCTGCCACCTGGACAGATTTGTCCCCATTAAGGAGCCACATACTAGATGTGATCTGAGGTTCATTAAGGTATGTCCTGCCTGACAGTTCACTGTATCTGTCTCAAACTATGAGATCTCAACAAGTAAGATTAAATATGGACATTTTTATGAATATCTCTAATAAATCTCTTCAAAGAGAGGCAGTTCTTCTGATAAATGCTAAGCAGTTAGGGGTTTTTATTTTTATTGCAGAACTGGAAGAAAACTAGCAGGATTTAATGTATTATTAAAGGAATTTGTAAAGAGAAATAATAGATTTCATAGGGTGCAAGCCCACTTTCTAAGAAATATTGTGTATTTTCAGTGAAGAAAAAAGGATTTCACAACATTAGAGACCATGTATTCAGGGAAACTAATAAGCTAGCATAGATTTTTAAGAGCAGAGATGCCAATGGTACTACACCGAGACAAAATGAATACGAATTTGCCGCTTGCATCAGTCAGATTTTCATCGCTGATCAAAAATATCTGACAAGAACAACACAGAGGAAGAAAGATTTATTTTGGCTCACAGTTTCAATAGTCTGAGTATATGGTCAGCTGGCTCCAAGACATAAAAGTCATAATAGGAGGACTTGGCAGAGGAATACTGCTCAATTCATGGAAGCCAGAAAGCAGAGAAATGTCCCCAGTGACCTACTTCCTCCACCCCTGCCCCATTTGCCTACAGTGGCCACCTAATAATCTATTCAGCCATCAATGGATGAATCCAGTAAACTGACTGATCCGCTGATGAGGCCCGAGCCCTAATCATTGCCTAAAATCCCCACCTCTGAATCTCGCTACACTGGGGATCATGCTTTCAACACATGGGATTTTGGGGGGAACAGATCCAAACCATAACACCACTGGTTTGAGCTAAAGGCTGCAGTAACAATGAGTCAGTGATAATTTAAATGAGGTCAACTCATAATATCAAGGACTTCCCAAGATCACTCAACTATTGATAAGCAGAAGGTCTATGATTATAAGATTGTGTTGAGAGGTTGAATTTTAATGCTAAGTTGCATAATCTCTTTCTTTTAATGATTCTGAGGAAGATTCTGAGGATGATTACCAAGGACTTAGAGGAGTCAGAAATAGGCATAGAAGTTTCAGAAAAGCTAACTGTTCCCTACATGAACTAGTATGATGCAGAGATCTTCTTAATTGTCTTAGTGATCAAGAATATTTGAATGGTTTCTCATCTGTTAGAACTGAGGTATCTCCTTTGGCTAAACCATGCCACAGGTAATCCCCTTTGTCTTGAAAGCTTACACTTTCTTTTTGAAACAAACCAGTAGGTAGATATATATGATCAATGAGGTACAGCTCACACGATAATTAGAACATAGCAGTAGGTCATCCACATAAAGGTACTAAAAGTCCTAAAGACCTTGAATAAAGAGTTGTAAGCTAGATGTAGTGCATATTTGTAATCCCAGCTACTGGAGAGGCTGTGTGTTAGGAGGATCACAATTTCAAGGCTAGGATGGGCAACTTAGACCTTGTGTAAAAGTAAAATTAAAAGGGCCTGAGATGTGGCTTACTGGTAGAACATTTGCCTAGCATGAAGAAGGATGGAGACACACTCTCCAGTAACACACACATACAAAAGAAAGAGAAAGAGAGAGAGAAAGAGAGAGAGAGAGAGAAATTCATTGATAAAAAAAATTATGATAGAGAGAATGCCTAGTAATCTGGGTACATTGTTGATTTTCCTGGAAAAAGGCAAAACGATCACATACATACCTGTAATGATCACATACATATCAAACAATACAAAACACAGATCCATACCTATAATGCAACACAGAGTATAAAATAGTATTTCTATTAAATACCAAACAAATGTATTCAATGATGATTTCATTATGATCTGAGATGCTTAATACATCAATATCTTCTTCAGATTGGTCTCTTGACTGAAAGTAGGGAGCTATTACATGGCCAGGTACAAGGTGCCTTTCAGATATTGGATTTAGTCTTTTTTAATTTTAGTATTAGAGGGTTTTGTGCAAACATTTATAAAATTACAAGTGAATCAATGTACACTCTGCAGCATTTGTCTTCATATTACACCCTATTTTAGTCTGAAGACAATTCTCCTCAAAGAAGAGCAATTCTCATGTGCTTCAGCCCATCTTTAGTGAGATCATCTTTCTGTCTGTAAGAAATAATTTAAGTCCAGTCTATTTTCAAAGTAAGAACATTGGAGGTAGTCTCCAAAATTTTTAGCTAACATATACTTTTTCTAATTAACTCTGAGTTTTGATGTGGTGAGTGGACGAGGATGAGAGGAGTTTCTCTTAAAACATTCTCAGGAACTCTTTACTCTTCCTTGACCTTCACTTCCCAATTGTTTGCACTTGAGGACTCTAGATTCCTAATAAAAAGTTGATATGGGATATAGAGATCTGTATCTTCCCAGTACCATTCTAAATTCTGTGATTTTCTTTCATGTCAAGGCTTTGGAAGGCTCTTTACAAGAACAAGAGTTGTACTTTAAAATCAGTCATAAAGAGCTTGCTCTAATCTGAAGGACATTTAACTTTGAAAAGCAATTGTGATAGGAAAGTTTCATATTGAGAGGAAGGGAAGTAGATCAGTAGGTGTGTCAGAGCAGAATTTAATGTAGAACTATAATACACTAAGGAATAGTGGAATAAGAGCTGGTGGATTCAAATTGTGACTTAGAGAGTGAGAGAGAAATATGTTTTTATATATCTTATATTTTTCATTTGTTTGGCTACAAAATTTCTTATTTATCCTTGGAGAAATTATACTGTATAGGAAGATAAGTACATAGAACTATAACATGAACTCATGAAGAAAGTTTAAGTCTGTTTCAGAAAGAGAATAGCCAATGATTGATTCAAAACTATCAAAGTCTAATAACATGTCAATATCTTTTTTGTACACATGTCATACCTTAAGCCCTGATCCAATTGGTTAGCTGTTTTTAAGTGAAGATTTGATAAACTCCTAATTCTGTTGGTATGCAGCTGTTTTCAAGAGATTTCCTTCCTAGCCAAACTTTCATAAACTCAGCAAGGTTGTGATAAACTCTAACAAAGTTCTGAGCAATGTCCCCCAATACTAACTTTCTCCATATTGTCTGCTTGGCATCACTTTCTGAATGCACCAGCACTTGTTATGAACTTAAAGATGGGTTCATCAGGACTACATCCAATCTCTTCTCTAAAAATTTATTCTCATAAAGTTAGAACCAAATATGTCAAGGACCAAAAACAAACCAAAACGAAGTAAAAGACACACAAGTGTTTTGTCAGGAAAAGGCAAGTTCCCTCCAAAAAGAAGAATTTCAAATCTGGTCACAAAATCAAATAATTCTAAAACACTATGAATCATACACAGAAGTAAAAATAAGCAGTTTAAAACTTAGGGGATTGAAGAAGAAATTGGAGAACAGACCCAATGTCAAATTGACTTTAAGGTAGCTGTTAGAGAAACCCAGGAAGAAGATGCAACTGGAAGCCTCCAGAATTGTTGCCTACTAAATCTTCCAAAGACAAAAAAAGAAAAACATTAACCAATCAAAATTACCTTTAAAGACTTCCTGCAATAGGGGAGAATATGACATTAGCAGAGTCTTAATAGTATTTAAAAACCTCAATTAATTATGAAAATGAAAGTAGCTAAATTACTTTTTACTAGGGGTCAGTATTGTTTAACATAAAAATAAGAAATCTCTATATGTATGTAAATTATGTATAATACATACTATGTATATGTACACATGATGCACCTATCATATTATATATTATATATTACATATGTGTGTTTTTTAATGTGTGTATATACATATATGGCCAGGTTTGGAAAGCTCTGCTTATTTTACCATGGGCTATGTCTTGTTTGGAGTCACTTGCATTAATCCTATGTAAGGATCATCATCATCATCATCATCATCATCATCATCATCATCACCACCACCACCATGATCATCATCATTTAGTTTGAACCTCACATAGTTATTCTCTCAGGTATGCTTTTCTTAAGGAGTTGGGCAAACTCTCCCTACTTTGTTATTTGAGGATCAGAATCTCATTGACTTCAGGATAATTTAAATTACTTTGTATTTTGGAGGAAAGCAGTATAAAATGTTTAAACTGTGGGGGATTTTTAAAATTGGCAAACATTTTTATTGAGCAGTTATAGGTTTATAGAAAAATTGAGAATAAAATACAGTGTTTCCATAAACAAACATTATTTCCCTTATTTCATCTACTATTAATATCTTGCATTACTGTGATACATTTGCTCAACTGAGAAACCAATATTAACAAAATATTGTTCATCATCATTAATAATAAGAAATTATTATTGATTTATTAGTAATGGTTTATCAGTTAATAAAGTTTTAACTGTGCAATAAATTCTTTGTGTTCTACATTGTATGATCTTGACAAACTATAATTATAGGTATCTACCATTACAGTATCACACAGAATAGTTTCTTTGCTTTAAAAAATATTCCTCGTATTCTGTCTATTCCTCCTCCCTCCCTCCCCAGGAATCTCTAGCAACCACTGATATATGCCCTGTCTCCCTAGCTTTGCCTCTTTCACAATTTCATGCAGTAGAAATCATGCAATAGGTTACTTTTCCAGATTGGCTTATTTTACTTAACAATATCCATGAAAGTATCCTTCACACCTTTTCATGGCTTAATAGATCATTGCTTTTTAATGTTGAATAATATTTCATCGTATGGAT
>PVHX01023282.1:0-26037 GCA_004024805.1 Geosciurus inauris
GACAAAAGAGGACAAAAAAAAATGAAGAGTACTAGTGAAATACATCCTCATTTTTAAATTTTGAAACAGGATCTCTGTAAGGTGCTGACCTTGAACTCACCATCCTCCTGCCTCAGCCTCCTGAATCTGAGATTGAAGGTGTCCACCATCACCCCCAATAACAAGAAGCATTTATTATCTCAAGCATGGCAAGATCTGTAGCCTCCAGATAACAGACGTTGTAAATGAACTTTTATGGAAACATACTCTGACCGCAGCTAAACATTTGATGACTTCAACCTCACTCACACTGTGGCTGCAAACACAGAAGAGATGCTGAACTTGAACCACTCACTTAAACCACAACTGGAAATGTGATCCTCAGAATTGGTGTAAAATAATAAATGTTTGCTATTTTGTGATTTGAGCTGGTTTGTTAAACAGCAATAAGTAACTAATAAAGCAGGGAAAGACTGGTTCTTTCAGATTGTTGAGGAGGGCAAATTTTATTCAAGAGTTTTGAGGGTTAAAATATTTTAGTCTCAGTCTCTTCATCTTGTCTTTCAGATCTCCAGTTTTTCTCTGTTAGTACCTTCCACCAAGAAGAATGGACACGGTGGGATTTGAGTATTTAATTCTGCAGCATTTACAAGGTAAAGCCAGGGCTGGGTCTCATCTGAGCTTCGTCTTTGGCCACATTTGCCAAATAACATTTGAAGATAGAAACTCTATTCAAAGATGATTATTACCAAGTATTCACATATATTCTGATGTGAGCATTCAGAACTTTCTCCATTTCTTTTAATATATGCTTTCTAGAGCCATAAACTTCAACCACAAACTCTAAAATATTTTATAGTCACTCTTGTAATCTTAGCAACTAAGTGAAACAATCTTTTGAAACCAGCTCTGTCACTGTATTTCTTCCCATGTCAATTTGGTGATAACTTGATATACACTATTTGTTATAGTTTAGATATTAGGTATCTCCAAAAAGCTCATCTGTGAAACAATGCATGAGAGTTTAGAAGATTGGCTTAAGACAGCCTTAACCTAATCAGCACAGCAGTCTCCTGATAGGGATTAACTGGGTGGTAAATGTAAACAGGTAAGGTGTGGTTGGAGGAGATGGGTCTTTAGGAGTGTGCCTTTAGGGTATATACTTGATCCCTGGTGAGCACAGTCTCTCTCTGCTTCCTAGTTTATGTTCCCAGCTGCTTCCCTCCCCCACACCCTTCTGCCATGACTTTCTGCCTCATCTCTAGCCCTAAGGAATGGAGCCAGCCCTCTGTGGACTGAGACCTCTAAAACTGTAAGCCCCAACAGAAACATTTCCTCCTCTAATCAATTGTATTTGTCAGATCTTTTGGTCACAGTGGCAAAAAGCTGACTAAAAAACTATCCACCATGTGCCACAGATACTATAAAACCATTTTTTTTCAAATTATTTATTTTTTAGTTGTTTAAAGAAAATTCGCTGGCTAAATGATTAACATATTTAGAAGTCATATATCTTTGTGTGTGGCTATAAACAGTAAGAAAGGGAAAAGTTTAAAATTTATATCATTTAAAGATTACTGTATGCCTGTCCTTAATGTATTTTGCACATTGGAAAATATAAGGTAGTCAACATCAAAATTCATATCAACAGATGTTTTGATTCTACCACAAAATGTTAAGGAGAAATATGGTATTATTGATCAATACTTCATTTTGTGTAATCAAATGTTGTTTATAAGATTGCCACAGGAAATAGCTAGTGCACCTCATATATCTGCTTTTTTCTTTAATGGAGTACATAATCAGAAAAATTAGGCTCAGTTTTCCAAAGATAGAAGCTTTGGTATCATACTATTTAATGTGTTTTTGTGTTTTTTCATTCACTGAAAGCAATTACTATAGGAGAGGAAACCACACATTTTAAATCAAGTATAGCTAAATAAAATGTTGAACATAATCACAAGAGCTCAAAAATCAACACAATTATTTAAATAATGTGCAGCTTTATTATGATTGGTGGATATGTGTGTTATTAAATATTTTGGATACATGATGTATTGCTAATTATAGTTAGAATTACTTGGTGAAACTAATGTGAACTTGTATTTTTTCTTCAATTATATCCCTTTTTTTATGCCTTAATTTTAATAAAATTCCTTGGGATTAAGTTTTAAAAGTCACACTTCTGTGTTCTCTACAGCAATTTAAAAGAAAGTTTGGATTCCTAGAGTAGACATGTATGAATGAATACCAGTGATGTATGCTACCTATAACATTTGGACCTTTGAGGTAGGGACCTTAGAGAAATTCAGGATTTTTCTACCTGCATTTTGTCATTACAAGAACATTCTAAAGCAGTCACAAACCATTATGGGTACTCAATATAATATCATGCACAGAGGTGTTCTTGAATGCTCAAATGTTTCTTTAATTTATAAATTTATTTCCTTTATATAATCACTTAACTAAACTTCTCCATCATCCCACTTATTTCAAAGATGTATCCTAAGTGAAAATAATTAGGATTTCAGCATGTACCTATGCAATTATGATGTTTCCCACATAGGAGAGTGTAATGATTTAGATATGAGGTGTCCCCAAATGCTCTTGTGTGAATCAGTGCATGAATCTTCAGAGATAAAATGATGTGATTATGAGGAGTGTAAACTAATCAGTATAGTAAACCATTGAGATGGATTAACTGGGCAGTAACTACAGGCAGGTGGGGTGTGGCTAGAGGAAGTAGATCACTGGGGGTGTGCCTTTGGGGTTTATGTTTTGTCCTTGGTGTGCAGAGCTCTCTGCTTCCTGATTGCCATGTCCTGAGCTGCTTTCCTTTGCTGTCCTTCTGCCATGATGTTCTGTCTCAGCTCAGGTCCAGAGTTATGAAGTCAACTGACCCTAGACTGAACCTCTTGAAACAGTGAGCCAAAATAAAATTTTACTTCTTTAAAGTTGTTGTTGTCAGGTCTTTTGGTCACAGTGGTGAAAAAACTGGTCAAAACAGAACATACAAGCTGAAAAGGACATGAAAATTGGAAAGACTTGCAAAGAAGAATAAAAAGTATATCCAATTAGGATTTTTCTTCCTATCTTAACAAAGTAATGAAAAAAAGTAAATGTGATGGAAAATCTGAGGATCATTTCACATATATGTTTATTTGATCCCATTGACTGATTATTTCACTTTAAATGCTAAGTCCTTCTTGATATTGAGTAATAACGGTTCCACAAATTGACATGCCATTTCAAGATGCGAACCAGAAATGGCACCTGTCAGACATCGTTTCTAATGTGATTATATTTTCCCCAGCAGTTAGAAACGGATCTTTGTGTTCTAACTCTCTAATTACTTTTTGACACTGTTGTATTCAAGTATTTGAAAATTTAAGGAAACAAAACCAGTAATCTGAGTTAATTAACACCACATTAAGTCTGTTGTTTTGACTGCTTTTGTCGTTAAAGGAACACTTTCAGTATGGTACACAATGGATTAGATGAAATGATTCAATTAGCATTAATGTCAGCCAGCCCCTTATGAGGCATTTCTCATAACATGAAACTGGTTTGTATGTGCAGGGAAGTGCACAAACAGAAAAAAAGACTCAGATTTAAATGCATTTAGAAACAACACTCATAAATTTATACTATAAAACTATCAATTATCACAGAATTAGGTGATCAATAATCAAACTGCTTTCTTAATTGAACATTATTAGTCATTAATAGTAATAGCAATGATAAGTGTAGCCATGTGTTGTATGATTGAGAATTTGACATTGCCACAATGATCAGATAGGAAATGACAGGCATCATTTTCATCCAAACAGCAGTGATAAAAAACAAGCTGCTATTACTGCTGCTATTGATGCAAATTCCTTTTCTGAGCATTTTTCTTTCTCATCTGTTCATGAATAAGCTTTTGTGCTTATAAATATATGATTGAACATTTATTTTGAGATTTAGGAGGAGAATTTTTTTCTGTTGTCTTGTAAGAGGTCAGGTGTATGGTATAGTCTAATTTTGCCTACTTTAAACCATAAACAAATATCTCTAATTTTGTATGTTATTCAGCTCACAAAATATAAATATGTTTCAGAAGTAATTTGTAAGTCATTCTATTGCTCTACTAAAATATGAACTGACAAAATACATGGTTTTCTGTTTTTAATCAATCAGTTGTCACATTTTATCTCAAATGCAGAGAACTCTGAAAGAGAAAGTATTTAACTTATATCTGAGTTAGTTCCACTATTCAATACTTGACCTTGAGTCTTTGTGGTTACAGTGATACATTTAGAACTATCCAATCAAATGAACATACAGAACATAAACAAATGAAAATACAACCTGTAAAAATATTTAAACATACATTAGGGAAAAGAGTGGAATAATTTTGATCATGAAGAGAGAAAGAAAAGAGTATATATACTAAAGAATTTAATTGGAATTTCAGTTCAGGAAATATTCTCTCGTATGTATTCTTTACATTGCTATTGTGAAATTATTGTTGCATATAAACTTTGAGATTATAACCAGGCATCATGTCCTCCTTATTAAAATATTTTATAGGAGGACTGCTGAAATGTCTTTATTTAAAAAACCTGAATCATATATACATATTTTTACTTTAAAAACTCTTATGTGATAATAAAAATTTAGATAGTATGACACCAATAGGCAGAATCTTACATAAAAGGATAAGCCCTATTATTGTTTAAAAAAGAATAAATGTGTTTTTGCTATTGCTTTTGTTTTGGCATTGGCTAACTACAATGAGTTTTATTCAGTCATCATTACTTCTTTTTTATTAGTATGTTGTAATTATACTATAATGGGTTTCATTGTGGCATTTTCATAGATACAAATGCATCTTGAAGATGTATCTTTCTTTTCCCCAAGATGTGGCTTATCCAAGAATGTCCTGGGCATGAATGAAACTCATACATTAAGAGGAAAATCAAAATGTTCTGTCTTAAGTTGTGTGAGACACTTAAAGGAAATCCACATGGCTATGTTATTTTACTAGTTAGTTATATTTAAAAAAATTAAGAGGGAAAAAAATCTGCCTCCCTTTTGTAGTATACATTTTCCTCATTTCCCTTCCTGTTACAAACATCCTTTCTTTGACAGATTATATATTAAAAGTTGAAATTTGGAAAACGTTTAAAAAATACAAAACTACGGAATGTTCTTTAGTTTTCTCACACTGCCTGAAAACTTTTGTTCTTTTCCTTTTTTATTTGTCCATTGACCCTTGTTTGATGCGTAGCCTTCTATAAAAGTGAGCACAGAGTGAGTAGACTAGAAAGCCTTTGGCATAATTCAGGAGAACGGGAAGGCAGACGGATCTATGCCTGGTGAAGGGGTGGAGCAGGACTTGAATTCTGGGTCAGTGGGATACGCATCAGCAACGTTGCTTAGACATTCACTGTGTACACATTCAGTTATTAAATATAAATATTTATTAACTGCTTATTATATGCTTGGTCCTCTACTAAGAACCAGGGCTCATCAAAGAGCAAAGAAGGAGCCCTGCTTAACTATACCTTACTCTCCAATACCTTCAAAAAAAAAGAATCAGTCTAGTCTGTGCAAAGAATAGAATGAAGGCAGCAAAGAGTGCATCTGGCAGACTGGTCAGATAACTGTAGAAGTAGTTTTGTTAAGAGATAATAATATATTGGTTTGTATAAATATGTCAAAATAGACTCTACTGCCATATATAACTAAAAAGAACAAAATTAATACAAAAATACAAAAATTTTTAAAAGAGAGATGATAATAAATTGGACAAAGGTGAAGCTGGTTTTGAAGAAGTCATAAAAACCGGCTATTGTCTCTTGTGATGAGTTGCTGCAATAAGCCAGGACATATGTATATATTTGAAGACTGGAGGTATAACTGACATGAGATAATGCTATGCATGGAAGTAATAACAAGTTATTCATTATCAGAATTACTTTACAGTCAATTATTTGTTTGAATGCTCCCAAATAATTGTATATGTTCTCAATGCTTTCAAAAACTGACATCAATTTTTTCTCATCTGTTTTTAAAATACATTGTATATTCCTTTGTCATTTAAATAACTATATAACCTAAATATTTTGTCTTTTATACTGCTAAGAATGAATAGTAAAATATAATTTCTTTTGTAACACAAAACTGAGCTCCTATGAAATTAATGTAATTTCTTCAAAACTACAACCCCCCAAAAATGTTTTTTTTTAAGGTTTTGGAACATCAAAACTCCTCAGCTGAAGTAATGATTAGGAGAAAAGCTGCTCCTAAGATTATTTATCTAAAATATGCAAATCAAAAGCCATCCCTGGGACAGAAAATATAGCCTTCAGTCAGATATGGACAGAAGCTGAAAGTGATATACTTTAGAGTGTCCTTTGGTGCAAGGATTACACCCTGTTGTAAGAGGATTTTTTTAAAAAAGAACTACAACAATTACAACTACAGCAAAAATGTCCTGGCCATGGGCATGGAAAAGGGGCATGGAAACTCAAACAAATACCAGAATGCCAATGGGAAAAACAGAAAGAAAAAGTGCTGGGCATGGTGGTGCACACCTGTAATCCCAGTCTCTCGGGAGACTGAGGCAAGAGAATGGAGTTCAAAGCCAGCCTCAGCAAAGCCAGGTGCTAAGCAATTCAGCAAGATCCTTTCTCTAAATAAAATACAAAACAAACAGAAAAAAGGCTGAGGATGTGCCTCAGTGGTTGAGTGCCCCTGAGCTCAATCCCCAGTACCACCCCTCAAAGAAAAAGAAAGAAAAGAAAGGAAGGAAAGAAGAAACAAAAAAAAAAAGTCAAAAATAAATACTTGAACAACAATATCTTATTAAAGAGGATGATACTTTCTTTTGAAGAACATGCATATATAAAAATAATAATGTAAATTGTCATAAATGTAAGGAATTTTTCACTCATTAACCTTGAGTAGAGGGCCAAGTGAAAATCAAATGATTTAAGGACAAATAAAATAATTTTGAAAAATGAAGAATAGTAACTAGAACTTTATTATCATAGACAAAATGAAATGCTAGAAATAGACCTGAATCTAAAAGTCATTGTGGAATTAATTCTTGAACCAGAACTGCTATTCTTTCCAGCCCATGTTTACTTAAAAATGTAAGTTCTTTTTTCCTAATATGTAAGGCAAATATTTGAAGAACACTATAATTTATAGAGATTTGTTTAGAGTGGTGCCAGATTTTAATAACTGATATGAGCTAAATAAACATATGATAATATTATTAGTGTTCATGTATCTATTAATGTAGTTTCAATAATGTAGATATTAACTGCTCAATAATTTTAATAGGGAAAGTACAATGTGTAAAAAATAATGGCTCAAGCTACTGGCTAATAAGAGTAAGTAGGGGGCTGGGATTGTAGCTCAGCGGTAGAGCGCTTGCCTCGCATGCGTGAGGCCCTGAGTTCGATCCTCAGCACCACATACAAAACAATAAAATACTTTGTGTCCATCAACAACTAAAAAAAAATTAAAAAAAATAAAAAGAGTAAGTAGGACTCTAAAAAATGAGGAATTGGTTAAGAAGCAGCTACTTCCCTAGGCTGAGATAATCACTGACGAAAGATGTCCCTCATCTCTGGCCTGAGACATACACCTGGCTGTTAAGGACATAACTACAAATGTAGAGCTGCTGCTCCAGGCTTCTCTGTGCCAGTGGAACTTGCTGTTTGCCAGTCCTTAAGAATATTCCAGAAAGCCATCCTCTAGAGAACAGTGGTTAAGTGTCTTTATTAGACACATGCCTAAAGGTCACCAGTGGAAGGTGTTGTCTGCCTGCTCCTGTTTGCACTGTACACCGTAAGAGCCAAGCATACTTAGAAGAGCCATGTGTGCTGAAGTAAGCGGGCACTGGTCACGCTGAATTTGCCAAAGCAGCTAGATGCTGGGCAAGCCACACAGACCGCAGAAGCCTCTGAGCAAGCACATTGTAATAAACAATCCCTTTCTTCTGCCATGTTTCTCCAGAACCTTCTAATGACTTTCAAAGCATGAAAGGGCCCAGATCTACTTTCATGGAGCAAGCCAAAAGTAAAAAGGAAATTTGGAGTTGAGAGGCAATATGTTTACATTTGACATTATGTCAAATTGAGTAAAATACGATTAACTTTTTAAAGATGCCTTAAGAATAAAAGTTATATGCTATTTATTAGACATCCCTAAATTATAACATCTGAACCATGATGGGTCAAATTCCAAAATCACCCCCCAAGACTTCTCAACCTTGGGCCTATGATAACATGATAGGATATCAGAATTGTGGTCATGTTATTTTACATAGAAAATTGGTTTGCAGATATAATTAAATTTACTACTCAATTGAATTTCAATGAATCGAAAGGGAGTTTATCACCTTGGGCAAATCCAAATGAGTTTTGTTTTGTTTTGTTTTGTTTTGTTTTGTTTTGTTTTGTTTTGTTTTGTTTTTAAGCAAAGAGGTTATTTTTGTTTCTCTATTTGTTTATTTTTCAAAGTAGAGAGTTTCTCCTGCAAAAGAGGATGTTAAAGAAATTCAAATAATGAAAGATCTCATTTCTCTATTAGTGTTCCAGATGCGGGGGGCAAGTGAATATGAATTAAATAAGCCTCTAAGCTTTATGGTAATTGCATAAGAAACAATGTTAGGAAATGTTATCAAATAATATATACTTTAAAATACAAAATGTACTTTAAAATGCTATTATATCACTAATCTATATTAATAAACTTCCCTTTTAAAGTCTAGGCAACTTTAGATCCATTGCCATGTTTCTAGGGTAGTAAGATAATCACTGTCAGTATTACTATAGATATAAACTCATTCATAACTTTTTATTGTTGTGATAACTTATTCATTATTACCATGTTCTGTCTTAATACTCAATATAGTGTGTGTGTGTGTGTGTGTGTGTGTGTGTGTGTGTGTGTGTGTTTTAGGGCTTTGACCTGTATACAGTAGACTTTCCTTTATTTTTTCCAGTTTCCACCCTATGTAGCATTTTTGGCAACATCTTCTTGACCTGCTTGAATATATGAATGATGAGACACAACCACTAGGGCTTATGTTTAAACAAAAATTGTTTTGGACTCCTGTGGTCTTTATTTGTCTACTGTTTGTAATTTGCATCTTTTATTTTATAGGGGTATTTTTATATTTGTTTGAAATAAGCATTAAAGGGTTTCAAAAATTACTAACGCCTTTCCAAAAATTATGATATATTTATTTTAGAATATTAAACATTTTATCAGCTCTCACCCCATGATGATTCCTTCTCTGATAGGAGCTACTAGATGGTTTTTTATGTAAATTTCATATCCTTTAAGATTTGGTAAAATAAGAGTCAGTTTTGGTTAGAGATAGTGATTTAAAACCTCCAATTTTCTTTCTGTTTATTTTATTTAAATTGTATACTCTTAAACCATGTTCAGTAATTCATATATTCCTAGAAAATTTATCATCCACTCATTTTTTCAGATTTATTAGCATGATTGTAAAAATTTTAATACTACTTACATTATTATTAAAATTATCTGTTCTATAATTTTATCATTCAGTTTGTACTTAATATGAAAATATGTTATGTTTTCTGCTAGGTACTAGACTACCCATACACAGATCATCCAGATTTTACAGAAAGAAAATTCTATTATAACAATTATTATTCTAAATTTTTTGAAGTAACATTTAGTAATTGATTAAATTTTGAAGTAAAATTTAGTAATTTTTTAGCCAGAGGAGTGACATAAATATCAAATTTTAAATTATATGAATGATTTCAGCATCTACAAAATGTGGCAAGATAACACAAAGTTGAAGGCAAACATAATTCATTGACAAAATATGGTCTGGGTTCAGGATATTGTAAGAAGATGAGAAAAAAATTTACACAAACATATTTTTTTGGTGATAGAAGAAAACTTTCAGCGCTTGCAACGTATTTGATGTTGGAGTGAGGAAAAAATGATGATTTGTAGAGTTTTATGTTTAACAACTCAATAAGTAGTAATGTGGTTTACCAAATGTGGAGAACTGCATGAGAAATAAGTTTGAGGAGCATTGAGAGTTTCTTCTATGATTTTCATTTTTCTTTATTTATCTAGCTGACTTTCAAATGGAAATATTAAGAAGGCAGTAGATGCACCAATCTGGAATTCTTAGGAAAAGTCTGAGCTGGGATTATATGTTTAATATTATCAGTTTAGCAATTCTCCAGAGCCCCAATTTCCATATGAAATTATTTAAGAGTGCTAAAAGATGAGAAAGTTGTCAGAATCAAAAAGAAACCATTTGTTGCAATCCTATCAAAAACAAGTAAGTAAAACTGAGAGCTTATGTAGGAAGGCTTCTCCCGCCTGATTGTAGGAAGGGTTCTCCCGCCTGATTGTAGGAAGGGTTCTCCCGCCTGATTGTAGGAAGGGTTCTCCCGCCTGATTGTAGGAAGGGTTCTCCTGCATGATTGTAGGAAGGGTTCTCCTGCATGAGTGCTGACAGGGAGTATCACAAAATACTCTGCCAGAAATACATGTTTGCAGAGGCCACTAGAAATATAAAAAGTACTTCCACAAGGACCTCTGTCCAGCAACTAACACTCTTGTCAATTAATAACCACTCTTGTCATTAGTCACAGTGATCAAAGATTATTATTTCAAAATATCTGATTTAATCCTCTTCAATTTTTGTCTTTAAAATTTCCCCCTCATTTCCACCCCCTTTGATGGTGCTCATAGCTTACTTACTATAATATGTATATTATTATTAAAATACTCTGGTAGTCCCACTGCAATGATCTGCTATTTCAAATAAATATGATTATTCTTCAGAGAATCTCTGACTTTTGAAATTTAGGTTGACAAGAGGAAATATAAAGACAGAGTTGACAGCTCTGATTTCTGCAGTACTTAAAAATTTTGTTCATTTGGAGAAAGGCAGCAATAAATGAAAAAGACTCTAAGAATGAGAGAAAAATGTTAAAGATGCTTTAAAAGAAAAAAAAAATCCAAGAGAGAAGGACATCTCAAGGAGGTGGAATTGTCAGGTGTGGTATATACCTTTGGTGATGAAGATAAAAATAGAAATATTGATTGGGTTTAGCAATGTAAATATTATTGATTTTGATACACGAAAATTCAGGGGGACTGTGACAAAATACCTGACTAAAAGCAACTTTATAAAAGAAATATTTATTTTGGTTTCAGTCCATGGTCATCTGGCTCCAGTGCTTTGCGCCTGAGGTAAAGCAGAACATCATGGCAGAGGGCATGTTAGAGGAAAGCTGCTCACCTCATGGCAGCCAGAAAGCAGAGACAGAAAGAGGGAGAAAGTAGCCAGGAAAAAGATACAGTCTCCAAGTGCATGTCACAAAGGACCTACTCTATCCAACCACCTCCTACAGTTTCTACCACCTCCCCAAAATGCCATGAAGTATGACTTCCCCAATTGACTAACCTATTGATGAGGCCAGAAATCTAGTGACATAATCACTTCTTTAAATCTCCATTTCTGAATACTTATGCATTGGGGTTCAAGACTTTAACATAGGAATCCTTGGGGAATGATTTATATCCAAACCAAAACAGACTTGAATAGGACAGAGAATGAAATAATTTGAATAGAGGTTAGCAACTGAAGTCCACAATAATTAACCAACACTTCTAAATTTATTTTCCTTAAGGTTTCTACTCTTTAAACCATTTTAAGTAATTCATATATTGCTAGAACATAGATCATTCCATCTACTTTTCATATTTATTAGCATGATGGAATACTCTTTTAATCATTAGTTTGTTATACTATTTTTCACTTATCTCTTCTATAATTTTTTTTATAGTTTTGTGATTTTTCTGTCTCAAATGAAGGGGAAAGTAAGAAAGGTGGGGTCAATGTGCATATTCATCTATAGGATGGGAAAATTTGGATCATAATCATATGCTAATGGAAATTACTAAAAGGTAAGAAGTCCAATGATACAGAAGGAACTGAGTACACATGAAGGGGAAGGTGTCTTGAAATCAATAAAAACACAGTTTGCAGAAAAATAGAGTCAAATTTTCCATTGTTACAGAAGAAATGATAGTAAATGTCAGACTGGGTACAGATAGGCTTGTAATGTTTCTGGTGGGAAATGAAACTTTTTCTCAATGAAGTATTTGCTCAGTAAAGTAGTGGGGGGAAACATCATCAGTTATGGGGGAGTAGGTAAAAGAGGACAGGAAGAGGCAGGAAATCTCATCTTAGAAAATAGGACATGGGAGGTTGAGACAGGAGAATCACGAGTTCAAAGCCAACCTCAGCAACTGAGAAGCGCTAAGCAACTCAGTGAGATCCTGTCTCTACATAAAACACAAAATAATGCTGGAGATATGGCTCAGTGGTGGAGTGCCCCTGAGTTCAATCTCCAGTACCAAAAAAAGAAAATAGGACATGACTTACTTACCATTATGGTTTGGATATGAGTTATTCCTGAAAGCTCCTGTGTTAATGCAGGAATGTTTGGAGGTAAATAATTGGATTGTTTCAGCTGTAACCTAATCAGTTCATCCTAGTTTGAATGGACCTACAAGTGGCCACTCTAGGCAGGTGGGGCATGACTAAGGCAGGTGAGTCACTGGGACTAGGCTTGGAAAGGCTCATCTTCCCTATGACCCTACCTCCTCTCTCCTCTCTCTGCTTCCTGGCTGCCTCACTCCTCCACCATACTCTTCCACCATGATGTTCTGCCTTTCCTCATGCCCAGAGCAATGGAGTAAACCGACCATGGACTGAACCTCTGAACCATGAGTCAAAATAAACTTTCCCTTCCTTAAATTGTTCTTGCTGGATATTGTAGTCAACAGTAATGCAAAGCTGACTAACACACTTGGAACATAGTATAATTGCTAAATAGTTTTATATCACAAATGAAATTTACAGTTAATATTTTAATGTTTAAATAACAGCAAGTTCTATAGCTTTTCTCTCTACTACTTTTTAAAGAGCCAAGATAGAAACACAGGGGAAAAAGGCAGTGGCTTGTGTTGAGGTTTCATAAGAAGAATAGAAAAGAACAGGGCATAAAAGTGTGTGATTTTAAGAAAATGATTGAATTAATGCTGCAGTCTCATTTTACCCAGTAGGAAAAACCTGCTGTGGTGAGTCTTCTCAAAAAATGAACCAATAACCCAGAGAGAGTAATCACAAAATTTAAGTGTGAAATTAAGATTTCAGCGGGAATGCTGTTACAGGTGACAACAAGATAAGGTATAGGGCTGTACAATGCCATGTATCCTTCCTACTGTCTTATCAGGTTTGGAGTGATTAGGGATTTTTTTGTTGTTATTTATAAAACAACACCGAAAAATCAGCCAACAAATGCAATTGTTTTAAAAATTAGCTTTCCCATTCCTTAGAAAAATGCTGAGGGGCTGGGATTGTAGCTCAGCGGTAGAGCACTTGCCTCGCATGCGTGAGGCCCTGGGTTCGATCCTCAGCACCACATACAAAGCAATAAAATAAAGACATTGTGTCCATCTACAACTAAAAAAAAATATATTAAAAAAAAAAAGAAAAAGAAAAATGCTGACAGTTTACAGAATCTTTCTTTTTTAGCTCTTTCCTTTTTCCACGAACATTCTATTTGAGTTACATGTCTCTATATACTTTTTGCCAGAGGTCTCATGCTCCAGCAGCAAAAGCTTAGTTTCTTATCTTATATATTTTGCTCTATCTAGATGGTACATATCCTATCTATTTATCTATATATACAAAACAGTTACATGACTTGTTTTCCCAATTTGGAAGCATAATTTGCTTATCTAAGATGTCTTAATCATTTAAATATACATACATGCATACATATATATGTATGTATGTGTATATACATATGTATATATACATATATATATATATTTCATGTTGAGGGTTCATTTACCTTGCTTTAAGTACTGATGCATGTTTTTGCTTCTGTTGTTATTTTGCTTTAACTAATCTTAGTAAGATGCAATTTCCATGCAAGATGATGAAACAATTTTAAGGGCATGGCTTAATGATTTTGACAAATCCAGATAACCATGAAACTATAATCGCAATTGTTACATAGAATATTTTCATAACACAAAGTGTTTCCTGTGTCACTTACTACTCACTCTCCACCCATTAGATAACAAGCAGCAAATGATCTGCTTTATAAGCTATTCTAAGATTTATACAAATAGTATAATATGCTATGGAGTTTATAGTCTTTGATAACTGGCTTCTTAGAATAATGTTTTAGTGATTCATTCTTATGATTTCATCAGTTTATTCATTTCTGTAATTAATAGATTTTTACTATATGTGCTAATACACTTTAATGTATTTATTCATTCACCCTTTTAATGTTGTTATTAATGAATTATAGTTATACATGATAGCAGGGTTCATTACAGCAGATTCATAAATACATGTAAATTTGCTCCACTTCATCAGTACTTCTCCTTTATTACCCTATTGGTAATGCATTTGGTAATGCAATGACTCTTGGTCTTCCTTCTACACTACTAAAAAGAAATTTTCAATGAATATGAAGCCCAAAATAACAAATTATTTTTCTTTTACTAAGAAATCATTGCTAGTTGTGTTGTAGCAAATATTTTCTCTCATATTTTCTTCTAGAACTTTGATAATATTAGCTCTTAGGTTTGAGTCTACACACAATTCCAGCTAATCTCTGCACATGATACTGAGTTACAAATGATACGTGTGTATGTGTGTGTTCAATATAGAGAGAGGTCTGGTTATTTGATGCTCCAAGCATTATTTTTGAATAGCTATGTGAACACAACTAGAATTTCTTTCCACAGGAGAATAGTAAGATGAAAGCAATACTGCTCTCTTATCGAATTGCAGAGAATATTGCCAATTAGGGACTAGAAAGATGGAAAGATGGTGTTGACACTTATCCCATTCAGTTTACCTATAAGGCCTATGAAGAAATCAGATGGATTTGGAGAATGACAGAGGGATTTTATAAACTCAACCAGGTACTGATGCCAGCTGCAGCTGCTGTTTCAGAAATGGTATCATGGCTTGAATTAACACATTCTCTGGTACCCAATATGAAGCTCTTGATCTGGCAAATTATTTTTTCATAATACCTATTCTAAAAGACCACCAGAAGTTATTTGCATTCAGCTAGGAATGCTAGAAGAATACAATTTTACTGTCCCAGCCCCATATCTATCATCCAGCTCTATATCTATTTAGTATGCAGGGACCTTGATCAACTCTCCTTTTCACAAGGAAACTCACTGACCTACTGCATTGACATTTTGCTAATTGGACTTAATCAGTAAGAAACTATAAACTTATTAAAAAGATACCTGTAAATCAAAAGGTGGTAAATAAACCTGACAGAAATTCATGAGACTTCTTCCTCAGTGAGATTTTTATAGGCCCATGATGTGTGGGGCATGTTAAGATATCCCTCCTAAGGCAAAGGATTAGTTGTTATATTTGGACTGCTACAATCAAAACAAGTACAGCAGGGAGTGAGCCATTATGGAATTTGGAAGCAACATATTCCTCATTTGGGTATGTACTCTGGCCCTTTTAGTAAATAATGAAAAAAAAATCTGTTAGTTTTAAGTAGATCTCAGAAGGGAAGTGTCTTCATAAGGTCAAGGTTGCCATGTAGTTGGTCTGGCACATGGGCCTGATAAGAGAGAAGATAAAATCACGTTTGATATGTCAGGAGTAGATAGATAGGTTGTCTATGCTCAGATATGTAAATTAAGGCACATACTCTTAGGGATCCAAAGCAAAGCCATGATACCTTCTTCAGATAACTCTTCTTCCTTTGAAAAAGATCTTATGGCTTTCTATTGTACCTTAGTAGAGACTCAGCACCTAACCTTGAGCCATCAAGATATCAATCAAACTAAGCTGTCCATCATGAACTGGGGATTGTCTGATCCACCATGCCATAAAGCGGGATATGCACAGCACTTTATTGTCCAATGAAAGTGATATATACTCAAGAGTAGGCTTTAGAAGTCCCTCGAAATGAGGAAATGATCAAAATGCCTATGGTTCCTATTCCTGCTGTTCTCTTGAGGAATCCCCTGCCATCAATTAACTGAGGATGAAAAAATCCCAACCCTGGTTTATAGACAGTTCACAACATTCTGCAAGTAACAACCAAAGTAAAAAATCTATTGTACCATATCCAATTTCTGGGATATCCCCAAACGACAGTGGTGAAAGGAAATCTTGCTGGAGAGCAGAACTTTGTACAATATAGCTGGCTGTTCATTTTGGTTGAAAGGGTAGAGGGCCAAACGTGAGAGTTACTTTGATGCGCAAGTTCTGGCCAGTGGTCATGCTAAATGGTCAGGGAACTGGAAGGAATATGATTAGAAAATGGGTAACAAGGAGTTCTGGGGACGATATCTGGATAGACTGCCAAATGCGTAAGAAAAAAATGAAGATGATGTTTTTCCATGTGAATGCTCACCAAAGAGTGACCTCAACAGCAGGTGTTCTACCAACTAGATGAGCTAAGTCATACTTTGGATACAAGTCAGTATCCAAAGCCCAGTATCCATGGGCTTACAAAGTAGCCAGAGATGGAGGTAGTGTACAGACGCACTCAGCAACATGACTTTTACTAATCAAAGGTGATCTGGCTGTAGCTACTGCTGAGTGCCCAATTGATCAGCATCATAGGCCTACCAGGAGTCCCCAATGTAGTGATCAACTACCTTGTGGCAGATTGATTTTCTGCACTGCTTTCACCACAAAAGATGCAGAGCTTTGTCTTACTGAAATAGAAACTTTGAATTTGTATTTGTCTTCCCTTAAAGCAATGCTTATGAAAAAAGTATCATACATGGATTTATACAATTCCTTATTTACTGTTGTAGTATTTCATACAACATTGTTCTTAATCCAGGAACTCACTCCACAGCAAATAATGAATGGCAATAGGCCCATGCTTACAGATTTTACTTGTCTCAGGAAGTCCCCATCCTCCTGAAGTAGCTAGCAAAGGCTCAGAATATATGCCACTCTGTTACTTTAAAATACATTTTTGATTGATTTTTGAAGTACTTTTGATTGATTTTTATAGTACTTTTCTTGTAGGTTATGAAAAAATACCATGAAAGCATTTTAAAATACAGATATAAAAATGTTGAAACAGTTAAAATGCAGTCTAAATACAGGAAGACATATACTGTGATACTGAATGTAGTCTTTGCAACCAAACAGAGCTGAATTTCAGTAATTCAAATCAACTCTGTTGTCTGGATCACCTTGTACTAAATTCTTAAACTACTTTAGCTTTGGAGTCCTAATTTGTAAGATAGAAATAATATCCTCTGGGGCTGGGGATATGGCTCAGTTGGTGGAGTGCTTGCATGCACAAGGCCCTGGGTTCAACCCCCAGCACCACAAAAAAAAAAAGAAAAAGAAAAAGAAAAAAGACAGAAAGAAAGAAATAATATCCCCTTTCCTCCTGTAATGGTAAAATTTAAATGACAGAATATATTTGAATGCTTATCACAGATACTCTAGAGTTAAGCACTTAAAAAGGCAGCTAACACAGGGAGAAAGCAAATAAAATCATTGTATATCAGTTTCTAAACAGTTATTTCTTTCTTGGCTACATGAATCCCATAGCATAAAACTAAACAATGGTTGATAAAGTATAACATAGATGGTTTTCAAAGATTGTTTGAGCTTAGAAACCACAGCAAATTCCCAATTACACCATCTAAAACTCTGTAAAAATCCACATTTCTTGTAGAGAGTTATTATAGAGAATTCTTTCATACCATCTTTCTGATAATACCAATTAGGTCATGGATTTTTCTTAATTTAACATCAATATACATGATTCACTTTCTCAAATTTTTCTTTCTATTTTATTTAGGTGTTCTGCAACTTTTTAAATTTTTGGCTTAATTTTTCTTTTTCTCTCTCTGTTGCCTTCAGTAATCCTGAATAATGCCTTCAAAGAAATTTTAAATTAAACTCACATATTTTTTCATTTATGAAATTAAATTTAATTTTTTGTTAAAAACTTCTTGATCAAAAATTATACTTGTTTCTTGCTAAAATTATAAATTCCATATTTTTTCTTCAAACATTTTGATAGAGGAATTTTATTTTGTTTATTGCAATTTATTGGATATGTACTTTTAAAAATGTTTCCTGTATCCCAATATTGGTGGCTTTCTTTGCTCCCCTTGAAACGTGGCCATCTTTTTCCTTGAGTTCATTGTTATTTGACCTTGAATTATAGGAATTTAAGCTCCTGATAAGGAGATGCTTTTACTCCCAAGAACATATACGTGCTTTTTCCAGGAACTTGTCTTTGCTACCAACTTGAAAGTCCTGCAAAAATGTAAAAATTCACAATAAATTCCCTTCATCTTCTTGATGCCCAGAAATATAATCCCCCACCAGTAATTCTGTTATGATTACTTTTTCATAAGACATTTTGATACATAAATTAAGAATATTTTAAAAATCAGTGAAAGTATGTTTTAAAATTATCAACATAGTTTTAATAGATAAATATTGATGCCTAATACCAAAAATATACTACATTTTCTCTAGTACACAAGAGATATGTACAAAATTAACCATGTATGACTCATCAAGTAAATCACAGATGCAAAACAAAACAATTTAAATTAGAAACCAATAATAAAATGTCTAATAATAGCACAGAAGTCAAAGATTTATAAGACTCCCCAGATTTTGTCATATTCCCATCTTTGGGTAATCACATACATAAAAGTTAAATTTTAGAGTGAATGGAGAACTCCTAAACAGTAACCTTCATTTTTTCACATTTTAGAGTGCATGATTAGAAGGAGAATATAAAGTTTGTTTTCTATTAGTTTGATAACAGATGGTCATCTAGAATGTAATGCAATGCCCCATAGAAAATAAGTAGTTCCAAAGCATCACTTCAGATAAGGTCTGGTACTGTGAATAAATTGTTAGTTTTTCACATATTACAATTGAATTAAAATCTAATCTCAGCTACAAAAGAATCATTATTAAAGAATCATTATTATTAGCCCTTGATAGTTTCAACAGTATAGTATATAGTTTCTTTTTTCCTATACCATTTCTCTTTCTACTTATCTAGAGATGACCTCCTTTTTTTTTTTTTTTTTTTTTTTTGTCTAACTGCACTATAAAGAAAAAAGAGCAAGATATTCCAGCTGATGTTAAATGCTTCACACAGCATGCATGACAGTGTAATAGGATAGCTGATGTTCAAAGATTGTCTGTCCTGAATGGTGTTAGTACCACTTACAGGTGGCATAAATGAGTAGCTGCTGTTACTACAGAAGCTTTTCTCTAAATTATCAAACTGCTACAAACTATTTGGCTGATTGATATCTTATCTTTCCATTCATTTTATATGTCCTTTTTTTTCCTCAATAGTATATGTTTTACCCTCAATTTCCCGTGCTTTAATGAGGAGTTAAATGCATGGCAAAAAGAATGGATGTGGGTTTTAGTTCAAAGGGGAATTTCATGTCTGATTGAACTCTGTAGTGAGTACTATAACAATTTAATGTCAGTGATTTCTCCCAATTTAACATTGTGTTTTGGGCAATAGAAAGAAAGAAATCTTTCAAGAGACCAGTGTCTTTTAGCTTTGCTAAATATTGGGGAAATGGCCTAATGTTAAGACAACCCTCAAATCATTGGTCAGTTATACGATTATAGGCAGGTTGGTGTGCATTTGGTGAAAGATCTTTAATCAGTCATAGTAATTTTTAAGAAATTAACTTATATAGAACTGTTCTTTTATATTTTAGTAATTATTTTAAACTTCTGCTGACAATTGAAAAAATATGGATTGCATCCAAAATTGTTAACAAAATAATGTGACCTTGTATAATAATGAATTTTAGCAGACATCATGAATAAACCAATTAAGTGAAATGTCTTATGACAATCTTGAAAAAGACATCAGATATATATTTTTAAACAATTCATTTTTATAATAATTAAAATAAATAAAGTATAATAAAATCTGTTTTATCCTATGACTTCAGATTAGTGATGGACTCAAATCCTAACTTTGGAAATATTTTTCATGAGTATAAAGTGCATAGTGTAGGAGGACACAGATGGCTTCCAACTTGACTCCCATTCATCATTACCTTTTCTTTTTCAAATCAGAAAGTCAAATAAATATTATGAGAAATTTTTTGTTATTATCTTAAAGAAATAATATAAAAATTATTTAGATAACACATTGTTACATATATTGCATTATAAATTGTCACATTTAGCACCCATATGCAAATTAAACAGTGTATCTGTTTCATTAATAGCTTGAGTGAATATAATCCATGCCTACAACCCTTTTATTATTAAAATTGGAATAATTTATTTTTGGTCACTACCTCACACTTTATATTTCAAACAGTTATTTTTCAGACATCTTTTAATCTGTAGGTCTAAAAAATCAAATTTGCCTAAGAAAAGAATTAATTAAATTTCCTTTCAGCCAACTTAGCTTTATAAAAATTAATAGGATGCTCAGAAAATTTCACTATAACTTCAATTTAATGGAAGATTATTTACCTAACCATTTGTTTTATGTTAAAGAGGCAGAAAATAAAGTGGTCATCTTACATATAAGAGCCTAGTCTATTTCAAAGTGCTAACTCCATTTTAAAAATCATTAAAAATGTTTATTTGTTGGCCTATGTTTTCATAAACAAGACTTTATACATAATCAAATTGCTTCAATAATCATTGCAAGATTTCATAGGCATTTTAATTTTTTTCTCAGTTATCACCCGAGGTAATTTCAGATCTACTTCCCATTTAATGACAGCTACAAACTTACATGTACAATGAGGAGAGTATCTGTCACTATTAATCTAACAACCAACCCAAGCATCCCTAGTAATTGGACCACCTTCTATTATTCATATTCAGATATGGAATGTGAACAGTGCCATCCATAAAAGTTGTAAGACTACCACTTAATCTGATAACACTAAGAAAAGAAAAAAATAAAAAAGAAGACGACGACAATGACAATGACAAAGAGGAGGAGGAGGAGCAGAAGAAAAAGAAAACAATGGAAACTCTCCTTGAAAGATTTGAGATATTAACAACATGCTATAGAATTTTTAACAGATTTAAATATGGGAGAGTATGCTAACACAGGGAATGGACCTCACTTTTAACAGGAAAATAGTTTCTACTTATTTAAAAGAATTGGTTGGGAGGCTAAGTGGTATCTTTTTGTAGTTTCACGGAGTCATGGGAAAAAAATCACGATCATGAAGAAATCATGCAAGATCTTCATTGTGACTCTGTGGGCTGAACCTTCGGAGAGTGGTGAACTTGAAGGAATGTTGTACAATAAGAGAATGACCCTGATTTCAAGTGTTCTGCAAAGCACAGAAATTCATGACACCTAACTCTGTCTTAAGATGATTCCATATTAGCTCCTGCCATAGGTATTTGGCAGAAGCAAAGGGAAACTTTATTGGATAAAGATAATTTCCCAGATATGAAACTTTTAGGCCTCAGAACACTTGAAAAGACAGTCACACAAGGTACAAAACAGTAGTGATTCACATTAGAAGGAATGGTGTCAAGAGTAAACAGAAGCTGGACATGGTGGCACATGCCTGTAATCTCAAGGCTTGGGAAGCTGAGGCAGGAGGATCATGAGTTCAAAGCCAACCTCAGCAACTTAGCAAGGCCCTAAGCAGCTCAGCAAGACTCTGTCTCTAAACTAAAATATAAAAAAGGGCTGGAGATATGGCTCAGTGGTTAAGTGCCCCTGGGTTAAATCTCCAGTACCAAAACAAGCAAAAAAAGAGTAACAAAAACTATCTTGGTTGATGGAGTGGTGGGTAGTTGGAGAGCATAAACCAAAATCAAGCATAAGAAAGAGACAAGAGCAGAGATTAATTATATTGAAAATCAAAACACTGGAAGAAAGCAATGGAACAAACTGCTGGTTGTTTGAAATAATTTGTAAAATTCACAAATTTGTAATAACATTGATGAAGGAAAGAATACACAAAAGTACAATATCAAATATTAAATGGAATATTAATTATGACAGACGCTGAAGACTCAGTGTAAGAAGGAAATAGTGTTGCTGGGCTTTGAGTACAGCGTGCAACATGCCCTAAGTGTTCATGTATTGGAGGCTTGTTCCTCAGTAAAGTGAGACTCTGTGAAATCTTTAAGATGTGGTCCAAGTGAAAGCATATTGGGTCATTGAGCATGAGGAATTTCCAAGACTATATACACTAAGGATATGCACTTCACTAACAAGCCCAGGAAGTTGTATGATTGCATGAATTGAGGTAGAAACAGAATCATTTTGTCATGTCACATGACAAAATACAATACCTATGAATAAAAACTCTGAGAAAACTTGGATTAGAGTGTATTATGGGTTAAACTGTATCTCCATGAGCATTTGCTTAGATTCTAATCCCACACCTAGGAATAAGGGCTTTTATTCTGAAATGGCTAGATTATGATGTAATTACCTATGATGGGGTCATAAGGGAGTAGGTGAAGCTCTTGTTTCAATATGACTTATGTCCTTATAAGGAGAGCAGGGCAGGCTACCGGGTCAGTGGCACTTGCGACCTTATAAGGAGAGCTGGGTGGCATGCTGATTCAGTGGAAATTGTGTCCTTATAAGGAGAAAGGGCAGGTGGCTCATTCACTGGGACTTGTGTCCTTATAAGGAGAACAGAGCAAGCTCCCAATCACTGTGCCTTGTATCCTTATATAATTATCTTCTCTTCTATTGAATTGATTTTTAGAGTGAAATATTTGAATTACCACCCCTTTCATTATAGATATGTTCTATAGCTATTTCTGAAAATCCCTTTAACATGAGAAAGAGAAACAATTATGGTGTGATCCTATAGCAGCATAACTTCAGTAACATGGAGCACACTGTTCTTGTACATCTCCATCCCTGTCCCCCTCAGTTACTAATGACACAATGTAACACATATGCATTGTGTGTGGAATCAAGGCTGAGGTGGCCTCAGAGGGCCTGTGTGTCGCAGCATGGTGAATAAACTTTTAGGCATCCCTTGGGCCATCAGTGTCCCATAATATTTCTCTTTTCAAAGAAATATTGCCTTCTATATGCTGGAGCCTTTAATGGCTATGATCTTGCAAATTCCCGAGATACTGTCAGGTCCTCTTTCCCATTGTGTTTGTGCAGAGTACCTGACATCTCTTTAGAGACTCTAATCTCTTCAACAAGCACATCTTCTTGAGCCTCAGCTTTAGATGCACATTTCTGGACAAACTGCAAGCTTTTGAAATCTTTGATCTATGTTTTATGTTCCCCATTCTCACAGTAAAACAGGCTAAAAGCTGCCAGCAATAGCCATCCCAGTGGCTGAATTCTGTGCTTTCTTGAAATTTCCTCCACCAGATTAATTAGCCCATTGCTTTAAAATTCAGCTTCACATGAAGTCTTAGGACATGGACAAAATGTATCAAATTCTTTGCCAGAATAATCTGCCAGAATAACACAAGTGGTCTGTAGTTCAGCTTCAAATAGGTCCTCATTTCCCTCTGAAAGCTTATGAGCCAGGTCTGCATTTCTGTTGGTATTCTGGTCATCTGAGCACCAGAATCCCTATTAAAGTCTTCTTACAACATTCTAAAGCATTTCAAGCTTACATCTCTACATCATTAAAAACTCTTATTGCAAACTAATTTCAAAGGTTTCTGATCCACATGATCAGTTTATTCAGAGCAATGACCCCATTCTCACTATACCAATTTCTGTTTCAGTTAGACTTTATGTCACTCTAATCAAACTCTGTGATGAGAACAACTTAGAGGATGAACAGTTTATCAAGGGCACATGATCCCAGAGGTCTCAGTCCATAGACGGCCAACTCCATTTCTCTGGGCCCAAGGTGAGTCAGCACATCATGGGGGAAGGGCCCAGTGGAGGACAGCTTCTCCCCTCATGGCAGCACAGAAGCAGAGAGAGGGGAAGGGGTCACAGGAAAGAAGCAGCCTTCCAGGGCATGACCCCAGTGACCCATGTCCTCTAGCCACAACCCGCCTGCCTACAGTGAACATCCATTTATTCCCCTGAAACTTGAATGATCTGATTAGGCTACACCTCTCACAACCCAATAATTTTAGTGCTGAATATTCCTGCATTAACACAGGAGCTTCTAGAGGACACCTTGTATCCAAACCATAATAGGCAGTAAACCTCAGTTCACTGAGGCAGGATAATCACACTTTCAAGGTAAGCCTCAGCAACTTAGCAAAATCTTGTCTCAAAATAAACAAACAAGTAAATAAATGTCTGGGGATGTACCTCAGTGTGAGAATACTTGCCTGATATGTGTGAGGCCCTGGGATCAATCACCAGTATGTACCCCACATCGCAAAAAAAAAAAAAAGTACTTGAGGGATTGAGTTCAGTCCTTCTTCTTCCCCTTGCCTCATGTGAAGATACAGCCACAAAATACTTTGACCTTGAACTGGGAGAAGTTAAATCCTGCTAATAAATTATCCAGTTCAAGGTATTTTGTTACAGCATCACAAAGGGACTCATTCGTCTGGAATTGCCTTCATTTCTTCCCCTTTTGGCAAGGACAATTTTGCTGGTTCTAGGATTTTTGGTTTCTACATTTTGTCCTTTATTATTTTGAGTATATCAACCCACTGTGTTTTGAAATCCAGGGCTTCTAATGAGAAATCCCTGGAAAGACTATATGGGTAAATTATGATGAAGCCTTCTTCCCTCTTAAGCCCATAGGTATTAAGACTGTGCTCTACAGTGTCTTAGGGAACAGAGCATTTTGTTATAGTATCATGATGGGAGTGAGGAGCTACCATACTTTTGACACCAATTATTTGGAAGGAAAAGGAATCGAATACCTTGAATGTAGATATGATAAGGTCTTCCAAAGCCCAGTTATTAGAAACTTTTAGACTTGAAATGACAAGTCCTTTGTAGCACTGTACAAATTTTAATTTGTAACAAGTAACTATCAGTCTCCATAACCCATGGAAGCAAAAAGCCTCTGGAGTCTTTTTTTATTCTTATTGTGAACATAGAAAAAGTTCTGGAGGCCCCAAAGGGAGATGACCACTGGGGGTTATGGCCAGGCATGATTGGGCCATTTCTTGTTCTGATCTCATAAGGAGCCATTGTGAGGCAGTTTCAAGCAGCAGGTATATAAGAAAGTGGCTGCGGCTGGGTTTTTGTCCACAAGTACAGGAAGCTCTTGGTGGTGACCTGTCGGACTCCCAGATAGTTAGCGCGTTTGGTGGTTGGTGGTTGGTTGTTGGTGGTTGGCGGTTGGTGGTTGTGGTCTTTGGATTTTGTTTTTTTGATTTGGGTTTGTTGTTTTGTGTTGTTTTGGTTTTTGATTTTGATTTGTTGTTTTGGTTTGTTATTTTTTTTTAAGCTAGCATCCTTAGTTGGTGTTCCTGCTTAGGATGTTTAGCCAGAGTAGTGAGAGTAGTGTAGCTGCGTTGCAGGGGCCAGTCTCCTGCAGCGTGTCAGCCTTCACGGACCACTTTGAGCTCATGAGGTTCATTGGGCGTGGTGGGTATGGCGAGGTGAGCCTAGCCTGCCATCGCCTCACTAGGGCAGAGGTGGCAGTGAAAGTCCTGGAATTGGTTGCGCAGAACATCTCGGTCCTCTGTGAACCAAAGGTGCTAATGACGCTGGAGCACCCCAATGTGATCCGGCTATTTCAGGTTATTAGCACCAAGAACAACATCTACATGGTGATGGAGCATGCAGGTGGGGGACAGCTGCTTGAGCGCATCTCACGCGGCATGCAGGAGGAGGAGGCCCGGCGAGCTTTCAGGCAGATACTGTGTGCTGTGGGCTACTGCCACGACAAGGGCATCGTGCACCGAGACCTGAAGCCAGAGAACATCATGCTGGATAATAGGGGCAACATCAAGCTGATCGACTTTGGCGCCGCCACCAGGTTCAGGCCTGGGCAGAAGCTGAGGAGGTTCTGGGGTACACTCCCATACCTTGCCCCCGAAAC
>PVHX01023283.1:0-26023 GCA_004024805.1 Geosciurus inauris
CCCCCTCACCTTCCTGGGTGGCCACTCGCAGCTGCCCCCAGCCTCCTGGCCCTCGGAGTCTGTTTCCTGATTTTTGCTGGGTGGACAGGCCTGCCCACTGCTGTCTGAATGTCTTACAGGCCGTGAGGTTGAGCACGTGACCAGGACTGGGGCAGCTCGTCCTGCTTGAACAATCGCGTCCATTTTGCTGGCCTGCACCCCCGCCTCCTGCACAGGCCTGGCCTGTGGACTGAGCGCCATGCCGAGGGGCTGACCATCACCTTTGACCTTGGCAAATGCTGACTCTGTGGAGGAAGGAGCCACCTGCCTGCCTCCGGGTCCCCACGCTGAGCCCAGCACATGCCTGAAGACAGCAGGGACTGCTGGGTGAGTGGGACCAGGCTCTGCCAGCTGCCAGGGTCTCAGGGAGAGGGCTGATCCCTGCCCTGCGGAGGCCGGGCCGTGTGGGGGCAGCTGACCTGACCCAGCAACACTGCTCAGAGTGGGTGCTCTAGGGCGGGGCCTGGGGAGCAGGGCAGGTCCCAGGGGCTGAGTCTGCCGAAGCCTGCAGGACCCCCAAACCTCCCCAGGGAAACCAAGGTCTGGATGTTTGCAAAGGATGGAGAAAGGAAAGAGTAAAGGGCACCTCCACATGCGTCTCCCCGGAGACTCAGGGCACCCCAAGGAAGCTTCCAATGCAAGCATGTGTTCAAACTGGCTAAGGTTGTCCTAAATTCTTGTCAACTGGCATGTGCATGCGAAGGACATGAGTGGGCTCCTGACAGCGGGCGACACAAACCAGGGTGGAGGGAGGGCAGAAGGAGGGTGGATTGCCCTGAGCAGAGGCCATTGGGGACAGGGCTCCAGCACTGACTCAGGGAAAGGACACCCCCCCCCCCCGCCACCCCTACCCAGGCAGGACGTTCTGCCTGGTGGACTGTGCGGCGTGGCTGCTGTCTGTGTAAACACAAGGGACATCTAGCTCAGAGCACACTTGGAAATGGATAGGTGCCCTGGGTGTGGACCCAAAGCCGTTGGAAGAGAGCCGTGCACGGCCCACGGTGTGGGTGAGCGCCTTCAACCCAAATCAGCAACTAGGGAGCTATAAAGGGCAGAGGAGCACCCTGTCCATCCCAGCAAGTGTCCAGCCAAGGACCAGACCCTGTGGAGCTGAGAAAGGCCCAGAGGGCGATGGTGCAGGAAGCTCTTGCAGGCCTGACCGCTGCGCCATCCCCCGAGCTGCTGCAGGGGGACAGTCTTGAAGACAAACAGCCTAAAAATCATCAAGCATCATGTTTAGGCGCTGAGCAGAGGATGCCCAACGGCCAAACACCATAGGAGCAGTTACACCAGCAACCAGAAGATCCAGGTTCTTTAGATCGGGAGAGTTTGGTGTTCGCCTCGAGGGAGGGAGGCAGAGGGAAGAGGCCACACTCCCTGGTGGATTCATGAAGGGAAGGGTGTTCTCACATCAATCCCTGCTTGCGGTGTGGACACGGCGGCCCCTGGAACGCCCGGGACATACATCAGCTGAAAACAGATGCCTCCTGTCCCCACGACCCTCCCAGGACAGAGCCGCTGAGAGGCCACCTCAGGAGGACAGCACCCACATGGGCCTGGCACAGGGCCTCAGCCAGTGGGGGAGCCGCCAAGCCTACCCGCCAGACCAGGAGGCGGCTAAGGCCTTGCTGTTGCATCAAACGTGTGGAGACAGAAGTGCACGACCCTGGTTTGTTGCGCATTTCTAAAGGGACCCGAACGTGGCAGCGAGGAGGGCCCTTGTGAAGCTGCACGCAGGAGCATCCAGGCGGGGCTGCGGATCGTTCAGCTTCCTGAGGTCCATGGGTGTGTGTTGTTTGTGGGTGTGGCTGCGTGTGTAACAAACGGAGCATGGGCCTCTGTGGGGGACGCTCTCGGGAGACCCCTGCTCCTCCGTGCCCTCTGGTCTTCCCAGCTCTGCCCCAGGGCCTGGCTTCCCTCCTCTGAGGCCTCAGAATTCAGAGCCTGGCACTTGGTGGGTGTCCAGTGTGAGCAAGGCTCAGAGGAGCCCCAGTGTGGGTGCAGGTCCAGAGGAGGGTGGGACACGTTCAAGGAACCTGAGAATAGAAGCTTCTGGTCCCCCATGAACTCAACACAGTGCCCACAGCTCTAGCTCCCTGGCTGGAGGCAAAAGCCAGGGCCAGGTGTGAACTGGGAGGGGCCCGGCAGCCCCTGGGCTCTGCCAACTCTGCTCAGTGACCCATGCGGAAGAGCCTCCCTGGACCCCAGCTCGGCCCCCAGGCCCTTGGCCCCAGCACCTGTGAGGTCTGCCCAGCGTCCAGCCCCCACCTTGCAGGAGCTGGATACAGGTCCCCAGTGGTCAGGACAGCTGCACATCCCCAGGCGGCAGGAGGCTGAGAGCAGGGGACCCACCTGCATCTGCTCTGGTTGGAGCCCAGGAGCACCTCCCAGGGTCCCAGCCTTGGGCATAAGGGATGACTGGCTGGACAGGGAAGCCAGCCCCACCGGGCAGAAGCAGACTCACCCAAAGAGCCGTCAAGTGGGCAGTGCCTGCCGGTGAGTCCCTGGGTTGGGTCTCCTCTCCTCGCCCTTGTACCCAGGGTCTTGTGCCCAGGATCTGCCCCCACATCACGCACATCACGCTGCCAGCTCTCGATAGAGGTCTGAGAGACCAAGCCAGACAGCTCCCGCCCTGGCAGGACCGTGTGCACAAGGACCGCTGGACAGAGAGCAGGCAGGGCAGGGGGCAGGGCACAAGGCCAGAGCGAGGCTGGGCGGCAGTGCTGCCATGACATTGGGGCCCGACTTGGATGGTCCTCATGGCCATTTGCCTGTGATTAACTGCTGGGTCCAAGCCCAGGACACCCCCTCCCACCCCTGGCCTGAGCCTGGCTGCATCTGCTCCTCCAGGAGGCCTTGGGCACTGGGCTGTCATGCGCAGCCTGGGCCCTGCTCCACACAGGCCATGCTGGGGCTGTGTCGCACTGGAATGTCCATCACAAAATGCACCCATAGGGGACCAGACATGGCCTGGGACCCGCCAGGGACGTGGCAACAAGCCAGTGCCCACATGGCCCCAGGGAAGTATGTGCAGTCCTGGGACAGCAGGGGCCTCCATCCCTCTGGACACAGCTCTCTTTTCACTCTGCACACACAGACCTGCAGCACAAGCAGCAAGAGGGGACAGAGCGGGCCACCATGATTCCAGGGCGAGGTGGACTTGGCCTGGTCACGTAACGCGCATGCCTGTGTCAGGACAGAGCCGCCACTGCCCACATATGCCAGAGGCAGCTGGGCTAACATGCTCAGTGGACAGCAGCCCTGGCCTCATCTGTGGGTGCTGTGTTAAGATGCAAGGTGTCCCCAAAAGCTCACGTGTGAGACAACACCAGAGTTTAGGGGTGAAATGACTGATTATGAGAGTCGTAAACTGGCCAGTGCATTGATCTCCTGCTAGAGATGAACAGCAGTGACGTAGGCAGGTGGGGTGTGGAGGTGGGTCGCTGAGGGCGTGCCTTTGGGGTATAGAGTTGTCCTTGTTGAGTGGTGCTCGCTCTGTTTCCTGTGCCCTGTCCTGAGCCATTTCCTCCTCCCTAAAATTGTTCTTATCAGGTCTTTTGGTCACAGCAGCAAAAAACTGACTAAAACATTGGGGCACTATTATTGTTCCACCAAGCACTCGTTAAGAAGGGATTTGAGGATTTAAAGAGGTGATGGATACAGAGCACAGAGAGCATCCCAGCCAATGATTCACCAGCACTCCTCGTCACCACCACCATTCCACTATCACATCACCATAACCAGTTCCAGCTCATTATCACCATCACCACAGCCATCACCACTGCCACCACCGCCACCACCACCATCACCACCATCATCACCACAGGATAACCATTATCACCACCATCATCACCACCATCACCATCACTACCATCATCACCACAATCACCAGCACCACCATCACCATCATGACCATCTTTACCACATCATCACCAGCACCAGCACCAGCACCACCACCACCATCATCACCACCATCATCACCATATCATCACCACCATCACCACCACCACCACCATCACCAGCACCATCACCACCACCATCACCACCACCATCACCACCATCATCACCACATCATCAACACCATCACCATCAACACCACCATCACCATCGTCACTCTTTCTTAATGATGCTCTGTGTGTGCCCAGACTAGGATCTCATCAAGGTTCATTACATAATCAGACGTTGACTACAACTCTCCCACCCCAATGGTGCCAAGAGTGACCCACCCTCCCTCCTCCTCCCCTCATGTGGACAAGCAAGATCCACGTACTGTCTCCTCCCAAGACTTGCCCTCTGGGAGCTTTGATAGCTCAGACTCAGGCACAGACCCAGCTGAGGGTGGAGCTCTGGCTCAAAGATCTGTTCTCCCATCACACCCCACACAGTCCCAAGAGGAAAGCCATCCTTGGAATCTCAAGTAGAAAAAGCTTTCACCTACTCCCTGCAGATAGCCCTTCTTGAGTACTTAAACATTCCTCTTCAAAGTATAGAAAGTCTGCTGAATGTCATGGTTTGAAACTAGAATGTCCCCAAAGACTCATATGCTCAAAGCTTGGCCTCCAGTGCAGCAATGTTCAGAAGTGGGCTTTTGAGAAGAGACTGGATCATGAGAGCTCTGACCTTCCCAGTGGGTTAATCCACTGACTCGTCCATAGCTAATGGTGTTACTGAGAGGAGTGGAACCTGTAGGAGGTGGGGCCTAGCTGAAGGGAATCAGTCCTCGAGAGTCTGCCCTTGGGGACTACACCCATTCTCCAGCCCCTTCCCCCTTCCTTTCTGCTTCCTGGCTGCCACGAGCTGGGAGGCTTTCCTCTACCATACCCTTCTGATGTGACACTCTGTCTCACCTCAGGCCAGAGCAATGGACGCAGCTGAACACGGACTGAACCTCTGAAACTATGAGCCACAATGAATCTTTCCTCCTCTAAGTGGTTTTTCTCAGGTATTCTGTTACAGCAACAGAAAGCTGATGAATGCAGTTGGTGAAAATTAATTTTGGTTTCCACTTGTAAAGTCAAATCTATGTATGACAAGGAGATATATGATATATATATGATATATATGACTATATATATCTGTACACACAGGTGATACATATATGACATATATATATATGATAAAACTCAGAGGCTAGCCAGCCTCTCTTGTAAACCTCATGCCCACAGGTCACAGTGCCAGCATTTGGAGTATCGTCCCCAGCATTCTTCCTGTGAGCTTGGCCTTCACTCCCTTCCTCTCTCAACATAGGGCCATCCCCTGCATGCCGGCCATGGGGAAGAGCTGAGCCAGACCTGCTGTCCCTGCCCAGGGCTGGCTCTCAGAGACCCCAGTACATCAACAGCCAAGTGGCTTTGAGGAGAGAGGCTGTGCACAGCCCCGGGGAGCCAGGGACAGGACCCACAGGCCCTGAGGGAGGAAGGCAAGTGGTGCCCCTGCCACTGACCATGGAAGGAGAGCTGTGGTGGCCACCTCCATGAGCTGCCAGTTAGAGTGGATGCATGGAGCACAGCCGCTCCTCCCCAGGTGACTCGGGCCTCCAGCCTCTCATCTAAAAGCAGCTGCTCGGGATCCGTGTCTTGTCCCCTGAGCCTCAGCCCCTGCGGCAGGGTCCCTGGTGTTCTCCTAGCACCAGCCAGGTCTACGGTGTCCCTTTTGGGAAGTGTTTGTGGGCAAGGCCACTCCTGGCCTCCCACCTCTGTGGTGGACACGGGCGTCCTTCCTTGCTTGGCCGCACAGCTGTGCCCGCCCAGCTCCCAGCGCCCTCCATGTGCACGCGGCTGCAGTCCAAGCTCTCCTCTCCTCTCTGAGACACATGTGTGAGGACAGTTCCGTATGGAGCTCCTTGCTGGGCTTCACACGCTCCTCCAGACCCGGATGCTCTGGTTTTGCCCGTTGCCTGGCAGGAGCCCATAGGCCACTGGAGGCCAAGGACACCACAGGGACCACCCATAGCTCAGGTCCAGCCCAGAGCACACACAATCTGCAGGGTCCTCCTGACTCCTCCAGGACCCCGTGCATGCTGTACTGCCACTGTGACCTTGTCCTCTGAGAAGGAAGGCCATCCCCGGCCCTGGTCCATGAGGTCCATTGTACTGGGGGCTGGGAGCTTCCAGGCAGGGATGCCCCCAGTGCTGGGCTGTGTCTCCTGCCAGCCATGACTCTCTGGTTCAGGGTCTCCAGCCTCCAGAAAGCCCCCTGACATAAGGAGCAGGATGGCAGAGAGAGGGGAGACCCACAGGAGGGACCCTGAAGAGGAGGCCAGCAGGGGGAGCAAGCTGGAGGACCACGGGGTGGCCAGCACCTCGCCAGGGAATTCTTGCCTGCTCGGAGGGATAAGCCTCCTGGAAATTAAAGTCTAGAATAATCAGTGAAGAATAAAAGACACAGAGTCGGAACAATAGTTTTAAAGCAGAGCCCCTGCTAGGTCCAGCCCTGCAGGAGGGGGGTGGGCAGTTAGAAGGTGGCCCCGGGGCTTATTCAAGGGGCACTTCAAAGGCAGGATGGGCTTTGGGGGCGGAGTCTCGCTTCCCGGTGTCTTGCCTGCCGTTCGCAGGTCGACTGGCATCTTGGCGGGTCACACCATCTCAGAGGGGCTGTGTGGCTACTGTGGTCACCCCATGGCCAGTTCTGTGTGGACCTGGCAGAGCTTGGATAGGCTCACGATGTGTCTGGGTGGTCAGCCAGGGGAAGTGTCCACTAGAAATTCCCAGACACCAAATTCTCCTGTTCATCAGGCTTTGGTATGCGATGTCCACACAGCCCACGGACAGTGCCCGACACTGGAGACAGGCTTGGGCCTGGCAGCACAGTGGCCCCAAAAGAACAGGGAGCAGGTGGGACATCACAAGGATCTGCTTGTCCCTAAAGCCCTTGCCCTTCCTCCTCCAGGCAGGTGCGCTGCTGGGCTTGTGGCAGTGATGGAAGACACACATGCACCCTGGACCCAGTGGCCTGCACCTCCTCCCAGGCAGGCCTTGGCCCCGACTTCACGTTGGAGCAGGACTTGGAGTCCCCCAGTGGCTCTAGCCCAGTCACCAGCTAAAGCTCCTCCTTGCAGGGGACAGCACGGGCAGAGGTGGGTCCAGTCCACGCCTTCTCAATGCCTGCTGCCTTGTAGCCTCTGGATGTAAGGCAGGACATCACGGCCCTGGCCCTCCCGTGATGCCGTGGGGAAGCGGCCTCACTCGGGGCTGATGGACTCAGCTGGTGAGCACCGAAACCTTTGAGGCTGACCCTTTAGTGCAAACGAGCATCAAAGGAAGACTCTAACAATGCACTGCACAGCTCAGAATTTACCAGATAACACCATTCATCCCGTTTTCCATAGCTGGCAGAACGCTCTAAGTACCTCTAATACTTTCTAAATCTGACAGTGTTAATTATTTCCCCTGCACCGTTATTGATCCAGCCAGTCAACCTGTGACTCTGAAGGCCTTCATCAGTACCCACTGCCAATACCTGGCCCCATCGTGCCTTGGCAGCAATGCATCTGCGGGGAGCAGGCCCTGGGATGGAGCATGTGGTCCAGCGAGACTCTCAGACCCCCCTGCCACCTCCACAGTGACTCTGTCCTCTTTGGAGGGTGACAGCCTTGGGCTCTTACCTGGGCTGCCGCTGAGGCGTGGTAAGGACCCCCGTCCAGGCATGGCATGTCCTCTGGACACAGGGCAGGGCCTGCGGTGAAACCCTGACAGCCAGAGTGTGGCCAGCAAGGGCTCCCTCTGGCCAGGCAGTGTCCCTTCAGGGGCTCGCAGGCCAGCTTCAGGGACAACTACCCAGCTAAGCAGCCTCAAAGGCTAGTGGACCAGGACACGGGCCTCCCTGGTGACAGTCACTCTTCTTCTGACACTTCTGGCTGGACATCTCCCCGCTCAGCTTTCCGAGTCCTCCTCCCAGACTCCTGCCCTCCCCCAGGTCTCCTCCTCCTGGAGAAGTCACCGATGCCTGCACACCAGGTCCGACTCCGCCCACGCTCATCTGCACCCGCCTCATATCCACCAGAACCGTGGGCTGTGCTCGGCGCCCACAGTGAGCGACTCCCTGTGAGTGAGTGGCGGGCTTCCCTGGGTGAGAGCCACCTTCAGGGCTGGCGTCTCGGGCACAAGCGCAGATCTTCTCACGTGCCCAAATGGGACGCCCGGAGGAAGAGAACGTGAGTTTTGCCGTGGGACAGGCGTGGTCAAATTATCCCGAAAGGTGGGATCTCCGGTGTGGCCCTAGCCCTCTCCACACCCAGGCCGCTGCCCAGCTCAGTCTTCTCTCTTCCACGAGTTACAGATGCCTTCTCCATCATCTCTTCCAATCGCACGTCACCGTTGTTATGCACCATGTCAATTTCTGTGTTGACAAATCTGCCTTTTTTCACAACAACCAAATCCAAAATATGCTTGGAAGGTGAACTTTTTAGCTTCTGGTTTGCCGTGGTCATCTGTCTCTATTTCCCCTGGCAGACTGTGATGATGTCGACACTATTTATTAAAGCCCGCGTTCCAATGGTATTTGGCAGAACAACCGTGTTCACACGCCAGATGCTCGTGTGTTCCCGGGTCCTTTTCTGGATTTCACTCTTGGTTCCCTATTGATCTTTGCGTTTACCCCGTGCCAGTACGTTCTCTTTTGAACACGTTACTATGCGGCTTTGCTCCATACCTCGTTGGAAAGCTCTCTGCATCTGTCTTCATGTTTTCGTGATTAGACTTGCCAGTTCTCTAGTTCAAATACACTTGAAGACTGCATTTTGCAAAATACGAAATTGAGACTTTCTGTGCAATCAAAATTGCACAGAATCTATGAAGTAAACTGGGAAGAATTTGTATCTTTCCAGTGTTAAATCTCCCCATGAAAACCTGGCATGAGAGGTGACTCCAGGTGGCAGCCTGATGGCTTCAGGGACACTGGGAGAACTGCAGGCACTGATCTGGCGTCTGCGAGGGTGGCTCAGAGGTTGGCTGACAAGCCAGCATACTGTAGGACTCCTCAGCCTGTCTGAAACCCCACCTTCCACCCATCTATCACCTATCCACCTGTCATCTGTCAATTGTCATAATTTCTGTCATCTCTCATCTAACGTCTATCCTCCGCCTGCCATTGATAATCTGCCTACCTATCTATGCAGGATCTACCATCTCTCAACCTACCTACCTATCGTCTATTAATCTCTCCTCGATTCTCTCCCTCTTCTATTGGTTCTGCCCCTCTGGAGACACCTGACTAACACACATGGTATCGCTCACCTTCTAAATAATCTCCTCTTAACTTTTCAGTAATATTGATGACATTTTTATATTAAATATACACATTACACTTCTCATTTTCTTTCAGGTTTCCACTGCATACTTGATGTGATGGGAACACTGTTTGCTACTTGACATCTGCAGGAACAATAAGGCTAGGGGCTGAAGTGTTTGTCCTGGCTCCAATCCTTTTGCAGTACCTTGAAATATTGGCAGTACTTTCCACATCCGTCCATGGAATTTTCCAAACACACTATTCCATCTATATATAGTTATATACTTTTAAATAAAAGCATTTTCCATTTTTATTAATTATTGTCTTCTTTTCTTAACTGACAAATAGCAATTGTGCCTATTCCTGGGGCACAGTGTGATGTTTTGACTTATACATGTGTGGTGGAAAGATGCAAACAGCTAATTAATGTCACTCATTAGAAATCTAGCCTAGTGATTTTGGAATAAACAACACGTCAGCTGTGGCTGCTGGGCAGTACAGCAGGTGTCGGCAGTGAGTTCCAGTCTGTACCCTTTGTTCAGCACCAGTGTCCCTGGCAGCCACATCTTCCCTTCCCTTCCTGGACAATGCCTTCCTCCTGTTAGCCACCATGTCCCTTCTGTGATAAGCCACTTCGCCAGAGCAGGTTTCCCATTTGTCTCCAAGGAGGGCTTGGTGGAGAGATGCCCAGTGCTGGGACCACAAGCCTCACTTTCTGTTTAAAACCAGCAGCACATGAGGAGGCCCGCAGGCTCCAGTGGAAATACCACTGGCTCCCAGTGCTATTAGGAGGCTTGTATGGGTCCGCCATGGGCCCCCAAAACCACACGAAAAGCACCCATGTCGCGAACTCCCTGCAGCTTCAGAACTGGCCCTGTGTGTATTCCGTGGAATGTGGAAAGTGCTCCCTGCCCATTGGGAGCTAACAGGTTTATTTGCTTCAGAATTTGTTTGTTCAATCCCTAGTACCAAAAAAAAATAAAAATTAAAAAAAAAAAAAAAAAAAAGAATTTGTTCCTGCATGTGGACAGGTTCCCTGGAGCTGGGATGCCCTGTGTCTCTGAGCTGAAGCCTCTTTAGTTGTGACACATGCTTTTCCTGTAGCTGTTGAAGATGTGCAGGGTGCTGCAGGTGGCTGTGGAGGGCGGTGCCTGTGTGGGGTGCCCCAGGGGAGCCCCAGGGGAGCGCAGGCTGCACCTGCTCCCGGCAGGGGCGGGCAAGGCTGGCCACCCTTGGCTTCCCCACAGCTGCTTCTGGGCTCCTTCAAACAGCTCTTCCACTTGAAGTTCTAAAGCACATCCTTTTAAATTTTGCTTTAAAAACATATCATTATATATTTTAGTTTCTTATGATTACTATCATCTGTATTTTACATTTACCAATTTTTATTAGCATTTCAGAAAAGGAATATTTAGCTCTTTGACCAAGCCTAGTTCTTGATATCTTCTTTTTGCAGTTGTATTGAGATGCCTCACATACTAACAAAAGAAGCTGCAGCATTTAAATTGCATAGTTTGAACAGGTTGGGCACAGCCAAGAACCGCGGGACACCACTGACCTGCACGATGCCCGCCCTCGCCCACCCACCTGGCCACAGCAGGCTGTCTTTCCTCATAGTAATGTGGAATCACAGAGAAGCCCTCTCTACCGGCGTCTGTCTTCATCCTGCATGGCGACCTCAGTGGACCCAGCAGCAGGGCACACCTGCATTTGGCTTCCTCTGTGGCCCAAGTGTCCCACTGAGGGGACCCCCATGGTTAGTGCACACACTCTCCAGGGACGTCCTGTGGTCTGCAGCACTGTCGGTTGGTGGCAAAGCTGCCACGAGCCTTCTCCTGGCAGTCTCCGTGCGCATGAGCTAACTCCTCTGGGCGAACCCTGGGAGGGGTGGCTGCACCATGCAGGGGCGGCAGAACCTTTCCAGGTACTGACTGCCAAACCCATTTCCACATCTACCAGCAGCCAGTGTCCAGGAGCCAGTGACTGCCATGTCCTACCAACACCTGGCAGATCTGCCTTCTGGGTGCAGCCTCTCCAGTGGGTGGATGGTGGGCTGCCATGGTTTTAATCTGCATTCCCTGGTGGCTGGTGAGGCTGGGCATGGCTCCAGGTGCCTCATCCCCCTGTGTGTTTCTCTGGTAGGCACCTGCTGAGCCTGTGACCTCTTTGCTGTGACTGCGTTGTTTGTGTGGTTGAGTTGTAAGAGTGCTTTATGTATTTCCAGGGCAAGTCCTTTGTTAGACACATAAATTTCAAAATATTTCTTTGCCTGTGTGGGGTGCCCCAGGGGAGCCCCAGGGGAGCGCAGGCAAGGTAAGTCTGTGTCTTGCCTTTCCGTTTTCATTGTATTGTTCTGCAGAGAGCAAACTAAGCTTCTGGTGAAGCCCAATTTATTGTTACTTTACTTCCTAGAGTGGTCCTACTTGTACCGAACTCAAGAAATATTTGGCAAGCCTAAGGTGACTAAGATTTCTTCTCTGCATTCTTCAAAAGGCTGTGGGCTTGACCCCAACACACATCGCACAAGGGAAGGGCATGTGTGCATTTCTTGCTGTGGATGCCCTGCTGTCCCAGCACTGGCCAGGAGAACCTGGCTCACCTGGGCTCAGCTGCCTCTGCAGCCACCTCATGTCCCTGGGTGCTGACATCTGGCTGTCTTCCAGGGCAACCCCTTCATCTCGGCATGGGGATGGCCACGGCTTCATGGTGAGTCTGAAGGTTAGGTAGTGAGGTTACTGGGACCATCTCCCTAGATTGCCACGTGATTTTTATAACCAACTGAGCAATTTTTCATAAATAGATAAAGCCCCAGGGTGATGTTTCCTGGGTTGTGTTCACTTCTTGAACCAGTTGTGTGAGTTGTTATCTTTACGACAGTGCATTTTCTGAGCTGTGAACATGGGCAGCTCTCTGTTTATTTGCAATTTGAGAGATTTTAGACAATTCTGTGGTTTGTAAACACACCTTGTACATCTGTTATCAAACTCACCCAGAAGGGTGCTCTTGTACATGTGGTTTGCATTCTGGTTTGTGGGCTACGTCGTTTCTGTGGGAAGCACAGTCCACGCTCTGGTTTGCTGCGGGGTCCTGGGGGCTCTACCCGGTCAGCATGTGGTCTCAGAATGAGGACAGCTCTGCTTACTCCTTCCCCACCTGCAGGCCTGGGGTTTTCCTGCCAAATAGAGCGGGCTAGTGCTCAGAGCTGGTGTTGAGAGGGGCCACCCCATGGACTTCCCCATGAAGCACGGAGGGGTTGGGCACCTGCGCCCGCCTCCGCATTTGGAGGAGCCCGAGCCATGCTAGTTTGTCGGGAGTCTTCTTGTGAATGGGTGCTGGCTTTCATCAAGTGCACGTGCTGGGTCATCTGGAAGGACCACGTTTCCTTGAGCTGTCCAGACAGCTGATGTGACAAGCTACAGGGTTTGCTTTCCAAACCTGAGCCCCACCGTGCAGCCTGGAGAGGAGCCTGCCGGTACTGTCCAGTCTCCCTCTGCCCCGTGAGCTTTCTTCTCTCTGCACATGCAGTCATGTCTGAATCTCACATGGTCTGGCTCATATGCACATGCACACCGCGTGACTCACTAGTGCACATACGTGATGTTTGCCATAAATGCACTTTTGTTTCCATTTTTAAAATAAAAGCAAAGGGAGTCTTTTTACTGATGCAGGTAATTTACACCTTCTTTTTTGGTCAGTTGGCAAAATGTGCATATATTTAGTGATGTTTTCTAACAAGTGAGATGTCACATGCCCCAGATACTCCACTCTAGGGACTTCCTCCGGGGACTTCCGCAGAGCAAATTGAAGCCTGCATCCACACAGACAGCCCAGCCTCCGCTGCAGCTCCAGTGCTGGAGCTGAAGCTGGGAACGGCCCGGCGTGCTGGGCAGGCATGGCCCGGCGTGCTGGGCAGGCATGGCTCAGCACGAGGACCGCAGCAGACACCCTCAGCACCTGGAAATGAACCATTGGATACACGAGTCCCCTGAGGGCAAAGGACAAAATGTCACCCAGCAAGGCGCCACTCGGGTGAACCGAAGCATGGAGCTGGAGAACAGTCACGTGGGCACCTGGCAGGTGACCCGTGGGGCGTCTGGTGCTGGTCCTGCTGCACGCGGGCTCACACTGGGCATGACCCTGGGTGCATTCTGGAGGCTAAGCGGGCCTCCCTGCTCCACCCAGCTGCGAGGTCTGACTCCTGCAGCACAGCTGCACCCCTTCTTCATCCAAGTGAGCTGGATCCTCGGCTCTTCCAGGCAGTGAGCAGAAGCCCAGCCGCGCTCTCGGCTGCTCGCAGGGCTCAGCCAGGCTCTGGGTTTTCAGACCTCAGGGAGTCGACTCTGAGCTGGCCTGGCTCCTCTCTCTTCCTGTCCCTGCTGGGCCGTCTCTGTGTTCCTGGACCATCTACACTTCGCACAGCGCAGTAACCAGGGCTGCCCCAGGCCTTCTGGTCCAGCAGCTGATGTCTCCTTGGGCTTGACTTCTGCCCAGCTTTTCCCTGGTGGTTGAGACCCCTTTTCCCTGGCCCTTTCCATGCTGAGTGACTCAGATTCCAAACATTGTTCCAGAGACCCAGGGCCTTGGTGGCAGGGGAGAGCCACGTCTTGTTCCTCTGCTTTCTGTGGGCATCCAGGCACCGGCCAGCTGCTCTGCAGCCACCTCTGCCCTACGGCTGGCTGCTGAGAAGTGGGGAGTGGGAATAGGAAAGGAAGGACTGGGGTTCCTCCTGTCCTTGGCCCTCAGACGCCCCCCACACTCCAAGCCCCAGGCCAGGCCTCCAGGCTGCCGAATGCCATCAGCCTGGGCCTCCTCTGCATGCAGCTCAGACGCTCCTGAAAGAACTGGCTAAGTCCCTGGAAGTCTGGAGGGTTGGAGCTGGTCTTCTCCACCCTGTCACCTCCCTCCACCCTCCACACCCAGAGAGCTGTTCCCGAGGGAGCCGCAGGTGCCCTCTGTGGGACACTGGGTGCCGCCTGCAGGCTCCTGTCCTGGGACCCTGTCCAGCCGGTGCAGCATGAATGCTCCTTTCTTGTGAGGATTTCTCCGCGACTCTCAATGATCTGCCTTTATTTTCTGTGTCCAAACTTGAAGCTCGTGGCTCTGAGCGAATTTTGTCTCTTTCTTCATTATCTCAAAAGCCTTTCTGCGCTTTCAGGATGACTTCTCTTGGTGTGCGCCCGGCCAGGAATGCTCCTGTTGGCTGTGTGTCCTTGCCTTTTGCCTATGAGTGTGGCTCTGCCATCGAGGCCACACGCCAGTTCATGGTCCCCACTGTGGGTGCTGGTGGGTAGGAGCACTTCTGTGCTTTCAGTGTGGATTTCCCACATGCACGTGGTGGGGATGGGGTCGGCTGCCTTTTCTCACATTTTCCACCTACTCGATGCCACTAGAAGCAAGACCCTGCTACCGGCCGGGCCATTCCAGGTGCCATTGTCCCTGCTAGCTAGTCTCCAGGGTTCTTGCGGCCATTTCTGAGTACTTGCAGCTGCTTCTGGGTTCTCCTTCAGCACTCTGTTCTTGCACCAAACCTTCCAGTCAGGATCTTAGAGGACCCCGGTGCTTCCACACCCAGTAAGCTGGCCTTCCACTCTCTGCTCTGGTTTTAAACATGTTCCTGGAGATGATTTTCCCTGGTAGACTGTGATCTGCATCCTGCGCCCATAAGTAACACAGAAGAAAAGCTATAGAGGTTTGTGAGAACTTCAGGAGGTGTGATCTGTCCCTGTGATGGACGTTTCTGTCCTAAAACAGACTTTCTTTCACGTCAAGCCTGCTTTTATGTGAAGGTTCACGGTTTTCTTCATAGAAGTCATGTTACATTAGTTACTTTGGCCTCACTGGAGCCAGGAGAACAGGAGCGCCCAGTCCTAGGGACACCCGCTCTCACCAGAGGAGTGGATGAAACATGGCGTGGGAGTCGTGCCAACCTTGGAGTCTCAACTTGCCACCCACAAGCTGTGTGGCTTCGTGGGAATTGCCTGAGCTGTCTGTGCATCCAGGGTCTCAGCCTGAGCATGGGGGAGGAATCTCCCCCTCCACCCCTATCCTGCTTTGTCCTGGGGCAGCAAGAAAGACCTGATGGTCTGCCAGTCTTCTCCTCACCAGACCCAGTCCTGAGCCTTTCAAATCGTTTTGTGGAAGTAGAAGCTCTTAGGGAAGAACAGGAAGGCCTGGTGCCCCCACCTGTGCAGCGTGGGTGTCTCTACCTCCAAACAGTGCAAACAGCAGGCCAAGTCCACGCTGGCCTCTGATACTCTATCTGTTGGAACCCTGCTTTGGAGAGAACTGTACTTCTGTGGACGTAAGCTGTGGTTTGGGCTCCTTCCTGGGGCCCTTGGTTCTTCTGGTCTTGAGCTGAAGGGATGTGGTTGGGGCTCACACTGGAGTGAAGCCCTCACTCAGCAGGGCCCACGGTAGCACGGCCAGGTATGGCATGGGGCTCTGAGAATGCAGGCCAGCCTCACAGGCCAAGTTGGGGCCTAGCCTAGGGTGGTCTCTGGGCATCTCGGGGCACTGGCAGGCCCTTCAGTGTCCACCTGCTCTTTGTGAAGAGGGGCAGTGGCATCCTTAGCCTGAGTGGACGTCAGGCTAAGGGACTGCGGTGCCGTCCCTTGGTGGTGTCTCACCTGGGGCTCTGGGACGGCAGCCCTGGGCCAATAGTGTAGTCTCCTTGCTCATTATCATGTCCCCATGGGGCAGGACAGAAGCACAGACAGTGGGGACTCTGTCTAGGTGTCCTGGAAGGGCAGGGGAGGGAAAGGCTGGGGAGGACGAGCCCCACCCACATGCCAAGCCCGAGACAGGCTGACGAGCAGTCAGGAGAGAGCCTGGTGCACTCTTTCCCATTGCACGTTGGGCTCGCCCGCCGGGGCAGAGCCCAGCCCAGCCCGGCAGACAGGCCTTGCCCGTCCAGCCTTTCAGCCAGCCTGGTGTCTGGGAAGGAACACTCCCCAGGGGCAAGATAACCTCGTACAGTTGAATCTTATTAAAGAACAGACAACATTTAAAACCAATTTGAAGCCCACGGGAGCCCCCCTCCCACCTTGTGTCCTAACGGCCATTGACACCATGCCTTCCAAATCCATTTTATTCTGGTTGGCACAGCTCCACTCCGAGGAGATGGCTTAATCCAATTGCCTGATCCTCCCAGGCAGACAGCCTGGGGGTGGCGTGTTTATCTTCCAGACTCACCAGGCGGTATGAAAACAGACAGCTCCATCCTGCGCCAACATGGCGCCTGCATCTTGGGCAGGGTTGAATGTGGATGTGCTATTTTGAGGGTGCCTGGGCAGACTTTCCTTCTTTCCCCAAGTCCCCAGGGCCAAGCCTTTTTCAGGCAGCGCAGCCTGCAATGAGCAGGTGCCCTTGCCTGTTGTGTTATCGTTTGAAGCTAGACTTCTTTGGAGCGGACGGTGTTTGGAAATGTGGCCTGGCGGGCTGGGAATCTGCTGCAGACCACCAACTCTAACCTGCTCTTTTTCGGTGGGGCTGCTTGCTGGAAAGTTCCACCCTATTACCGAGAGCAGTTGTCTTGCGGGCCCAGGGTGACTGCACCCACTGCCACCCTAACAAGCTGAGAATGAACTTCCTGGAAACCAGATGAGAAGCTAAGCAATCAGGGAGCTCGGGGACAGCCCAGGGCAAACTGCTGGATGGCGGGGTTTGGAAGGGCACTTGCGTGTCCCTGGACTCTGGTCCCACCTGTGTGCCCGCACTTCATCCAGGCAGCAGGCACACTGTGTAAGATGGCATGCGAGCTGTGCCTCACATGCTCTCTGGCCTCTGCATAAGGAAGTCAATCAGAGGCCGCTGGGCTCCACCCGCCTTTCCCACGAGGGTCTCTGTCTGCCTTCATCTCTGTGAATGGTGCTGGTGCATCTTGCACCAGGGTGGGCCTGTGAGCAGGTGACGCTATCAGCGCCAGCTGACTGGCCTGCCCAGTGCACTCACAGTGCACAGGCCAGCCTGTGACCAGAGCAGGTGGTTCCACTGACCACAGGGCTAAGATAAGTCTGCCCAGAGGAGGTCACACCTTGACCTTCATTCCTTACCATCCCTGCTGGTGAAGACGGAGATGGCCCTGAGGCTCAGTCTGGCCCTCCTCCTGATGCTGTAGGTAGAGCTTTATTGGAATGGAGCCATGCCTGCCCACTTTCCTACTGCCCAGGGCCTCTTTCCCCGGTGGCAGTGGGGCTGGGTAGTTGTGACAGTGTGTGGCCTATGAAGTCCAAATTATTTCTGATCTATCAATTTATAGCACTGGCTGTTATCTGCTTACTGTCTGCGTTGTCTACACCTCTACACAGAAAACCCGGCCGACCCCTAGCTTCCCTGGGGGTTCGGCAGAGACACCTCGTGTGCCTGTCTTGGGTTCTCAGCTACCTGGACCAGAGGTCATTAGAGTGGAAGTCAGGCTGAGCACTTGAGTTAGGAGACTAAAGAGTAGTATACCGTTGATGTAGCATCAGAACACAGAGCACACTTTCTGGAAGGTTCTTCCAGGCCCATCTCATCGTCCTTACCTGGCCAGGCAGTGCAAGGCGCCCTGCTCTGTCCTGGGCCTGGATAATCATAGGTCCTGGCACAGAGGGGCTGCTGCCTTGTGTCCAAGGTGACAGAGAGGTCAGGATGCTGGCCTCCAGAGACCGCCTGACTTGGTGCCTGCCAGGTGTCTGGTGGACACTGGAGCCAGCCAACACCCTCCTGCCATGGGCTGGCCCCGCTTCCCTAAGCCCCTGCCATCACAGGCATCAACGTGCCCACTTTTGAAATCAAGCACTGGACCCAAACTCTGTCTAGGACCCTTGGCTCTGATGAGTGGAGGAACACAGAGCACATCCCGATACTCCAGAGGACAGGTGCTCCACCTGCAGAGCCTCACCTGGGGACAGGTGGGCACGCCCAGCTGAGCTGAGCCAGGGAGACCTCCTGCAGGGTGCTGGCCAAGCACGTGGCACTCTGTAACCACAGGGCGACAGGGCAGGGGCTGAGGGGCCCCTTGAGGACTGCCTGCTTCTGGGGTGGGAGGCTGACAAGACGCCAGCCCTCGGGGAAGCAGCCCCACTTTGCCATCTGCCACTTAAGCCCATGGGCCCTGCTCTGCCAGCCGGGGCTCAGCCTCAGAGGAGAAAGAACCTCATTTCCGGGGGCCTGCGCTGGCCTCCCCTGCAGGCAGTGTTGTCCTCCATGACACTGAGGCTTCCTGGCCTCCGCTCTCCAGGAGCCTCACAAGTCACCAGATGCCCAAGGTGGCTGACATTCAGGTACACCCCTTACTAATTCATACGCCTGGTGCTAAATTAGGCTTTCAGCAGTGCTCAGGACAGGACGTGGCCATCCACTGTCTGTTGTTTAATTACTTGATTTTGTTTGATTTTATTCACAAAATAATTAGCCTACTAAGCATCTAATTATTGCTAAGGCATGCATTATCGGGACCGGCCGAGCAGCTCCGGGAGATTAGCGAGGAGTGCTGCGTCTGGGCTCAGTCTCCCGATGCAATAACGTTTGGAGATTGTTTTCTTTTAATAAGGCAGCTCTGATTTATCCCAGCTCCGCCCAGGGCTGCGCTCTGTCTGCTTTGCCACATTCTCGGGGCTCTGGTTTCCTTTGGAAGCAACGAAGTTTCCAATTGAAAGTTGACTCAGAAAACAATAGCTCTGGGCTCAAGGTCAAAGCTCTCTCTAATCCAAAGTAAACAGGGTAGCCTTTCATCTGCGGCTCTTAGATGCAGCACCCCACTCCCCCCAGTTATTAAAGGTGCAGGATTCACCAGCCTGCAGCAGATACCAGGTCTCCAAGAGTCTAATTAGAGAGATGGGCAGATAAGTGCAATGGTTTATAATTTATCTCATCATGAAGTTGACGTTGCCTGGAGCTTGCTGTGCTCGCTGGGAGAGATTTCTATCTGGAATGTGCTCTGATGATCTGGGGAAGAAGCAAAGCTGAGCTGTTTTCTTGGTGATCACTTCAGAAAGTGTCTCCTGTAGCCGAGAGGCCAGGAGTTTGCATCAGGGCAGCCTCACTGAGGCTGGTTCTGGTCCAGCGTGCCCTGGGTGTACCTCAGGCAAACCGGGCCTCTTGGAGACCCATTCTAAAGGCGACTGTTTGGGATCTCACAGGAACATGCATCCAAAACTCTTGGATCCAAAGTTCTGCTTGTCCACAGGCCGCAGTGGCCGATGGGCAGTTGCCTGCTAGATGCCCAGGTCCAGAGCTCAGCCTGCCTGCCCAGCTTGGGCCCCTGTCTTATGCAGGCCTGGCAGGGTCCAGCTGGAACCATGCATGCAGGAGCCCTCACTAATGGGAGCTGCTGCCACCCTGGGTTTTGTCCTTGGGGTCACTGGCCAGCTCCTGACTTGCCCTGACTTTTGCCTAGTGCCCCCCACCCACTCCTGGTGTGCATTTGTGATTTTGAATGAGGACACACTGTTAAGAGCTTCAGGGTCTTCATTTGGCTACAGAAAGCAAAGCACAGGATGGCCCTAGAATAGTCCCCAAGGGGGTCTTAGAAGGAGACTGTGGGCTGAGGGTCCTTCTGGCGGGGCTGTACCCAGGTTGGAAGAACAAGCCTGGGTCCAGCCCAGCGCCCACGGTAAGGCGGAGACAGCAAGGGCAGGTGGGGTAAGCAAGGAACAGCAAGGTCACCCCACGCCCTCCCGTGCCTGCCCCTGCCGGGTTGGGGATGTGCAACCAGGGTCTTGCGAGGATGACCTGCAGCTGGAGCTCATGACGTTGGATGCCCATAGGGGGCTGCTTTTCTTGCAGGAGGGCAGTGGTGCCCCACATGTCCCTGACCCCGTGCTCCAGCCTTGTACCTGTCAGCTTGGGGCAATTTTTCCTTGAGCAGAAAATTCCTTCGACAGGCTTGGCTTATCTTCATCATTTGTGGATGTGTAAAACCCTTTTACATTTTGGGGGAAAAAGCTGGTGTTTCTGAAAACTTGGTCAGGAAGGAGCCTCCTGGTGGCAGGGGCTGTGGAGGGTCACCTTTCTGCAGGGCTTGTGGGCAGCAGGGCGGGGGGAACTCTGACCCACCGCCCTTGGCATCCACAGACTGGGTACCTGTGCCAGCTTTCTTCTGAGGCGAGACTCCCAGCCATGAGCTGTGCTGAGATTCAGGGAAGGCTGGGGGCCTGGCAGAGGTGTGGCTGGGGCTTTTGATATTTTGTTTCATTTTGTTCGTTTGGATGCTGGGGTTGAAACCCAAGTCCTCACATGATGGGCAAATGCTCCACCACTGGGCTGCACCCCAGCCCCAGGGAGGGTTTTGTTATGATGGGGAGAAAGGCAGGTGTGAGGACACCCCAGGGTGTGCAGGTGGGTGAACGGCTCCTCTCCTGCACTGGCACTGTGTACGCCTGCTGTCCCCGGGGTTTGACTTCCAGTGGGCCTGGTGGCAGGTCTGGGTCAAAGCCATAGCAGTTGGAGGCACAAAGACAGCCTTCAGGGAGGCGCCCAGCCCAGCCTCTTGCCCTCTTTCCCCACCTGCATGGTGAGGAGCAGAGGGACTCAGGCCAGGGCAGGCTGCACCTGTGCCTCAGCCTCCCCTGTGGGACGTGGGAACCCACTGGTGGACAAGGGCCGAGTGAGACACCTTCTGTGGCACCCGGAGAGCCCAGGAAGCCCCAGGAACTGCATAGCCACCAGGTGCAGTGGTGTGTGCCTTTAGTCTCGGCTACTAGGCTGAGGCAGGAGGAGCACAGTTGTGGCCAGTCTGGGCAACTTAGTGGGGCACCATCCACAGTAAACAGCTTTTCAAGGGGCTGGGGTGGAGCTCAGTGGCAGAGCACTTGTCTAGCATGCTGAAGGTCCCCGGTCCTGGGTTCCATTCCCTGCACTGCAGAGAGAGAGAGAGAGAAAGAGAGAGAGAGTGTGTGTCCCCTGGCAGCGAGGACAGAGCGGGAACTATGGCACTTGTATAGGGGCAATGCGTGTTGCTCTGTCCTCTGCTGGATGAGGAGCCTGTCTTTGCCCTCCTGACCGTGTGGGAGACGCTTTGCTATGACCTCCAGTCTTCCTGCACCAGTGCTCCCAGGCCGGGGACAATGGAACACAGGCAGGCCTTTGTGATTTTCTTGGAGGCTGTTTTACTCCTCTGTGGCCGATTCTCCCTGCGCAGAGGATGCCTGGTGTGTCAGAGAGCATCACTGCGCAGGGGCAGGGGCTGCAGACACCTGTCAAAACGCCTCATCCCAGATGGGAAGCAGAGGGGCCCTGAGCCCACCCTGCTGGGGTCTTGAGGGGGTGGAAAGGGACAGCACTCTGGTGGGCACAGCTTCCATGGGGCACCAGGCAGAGCAGATGCTGAAGGTCAAGGAGATCCCAAAGGTGGACCAGAAGGAGGTCCTGAGCAAGGTCCGGTTCCAAAGAGGGACTGACAATGGGGAAGGTGTCTGACCCAAAAGAAGAGCAGTGGTACCTCGGCCTGGGCCAGGGTGCTGCCAGGAACTCTGCACATCGTACCATGAGGTTTGGGGCCCAGTCCTCATGCTAGAGGGCCAGGGGGAGGAAAGGCATCAACCAGGCCCTGGTACTGAGTGCTGGGCACTGGGCAGGGGGCAGCAGGAGGACAAACCCTGAACTCCAGGGTGCCCTGCCCTCTGCTCCTCATGGCAAAGGGGCTGGGGCAAGAGATCCAGGTGGACTCCACCTCAGAGGCCTGTGGTCAGCTGGGCGGAGCACCCACACACGAGGGGTGCCTGACACTGGGGCCATGCATGCCAACTTCTTCCACAGAGGGGAGAGCACAGAAGGGTCACCCGGGGACTCCAGCAGGGAAAGGACCACTTGCTGTGCTAGAGGGCTCCTTGGCAGGGCCTCCTGAGCCTTTCCCACCTGCCCTCGTGTCCCAGGGCTGAGCTCCTTGGGAAGGGGTGGGTGTCCAGTGGTGTCCCTCCCAGCAGAGGCTCCTATAGCTCTAGGTCACCCCAGACCCTGAGCACGGTGCTCCACCTCTCTGTACCTTCATTCTAATTAAACCTCTAAAATCTGGGGTGGGGGAAATGAAATAAATAAGCCAAGAGGTTAGGTTAGAGCTTTGACCCCTAGAAAGGAACTGCTGCGAGTGAGTGGCTGTGAGGTGGAGACTTTGTCAGACATCTTTGCTGGGCTGATCCTCCAACCAAAGAGTTTGGTTTTTTTTAATATTTTTTTTAGTTGTAGATGGACACACAATAGCTTCATTTATTTATTTGTATGTGGTGCTGAGGATCAAACCCAATGCCTCACACTTGCGAGGCAAGTGCTCAGCCACCGAGCTACAGCCTCAGCCCCCAACCAAAGAGTGTTGAGCAGCGTCCAGCCAGCAGGTTGCAGCGACCCTCTCTGTGCTGACACCGCGCACATGACCACGCTCACCTGTGTGTGTTCATGGTGTGTGCGCGGGAACAGGGCAGCTGGGGCATCAGAGAACAACCGTAATTAATTAAGGCACATTAATGACGTTAAGTGCAGGAGTCAATAACCACGTTCCAGAAGCCTTGGCCAGTCTGGCAAGCTGGGGGGCTGGCCCCTCCAGAAACCCGGGCAGCCAGGCAGAGCGTGAGCGCCTCAGCCTCTGTCGCCAAGGTAAGCAGAGGGTGGAGGAGAAACGTGTCTCCTAAGAGGACTGCATTCAGTCAGGGGGGGCGGCCCGGGAGCAAGGCCAGAGTTTGCAGTTCCTGTCTAGACAATGCATACCCACGGTTCAATCCCCAGCTGCAAAGATAAAAAATAAATAAATGCACAAACTCATAAACTGAGGCTCCAGCCAACAACCAGGAAGAGCCTGGAGGGAAATTCATGACACGAGCACCGGGAGCACCCCTCGGCCACTTCCACACGTGCCCCTCATCCGTGCTTCCAAGCCCGTGTGCAGACGTGACGTGGGTGGCCAGAGTGTCATGCGTCCTCACGCTAGCTTGGGACTGCCACCTGGGGCCGCCCTCCCTACTCCTTCCTGGGATCTCCAAACCGACCTAGCCATCTCCGCAGCAGTTTGCTTTCCTGACACACCTTGGTATCAGGACCTGAGAGAGCATCGTGATGGGGTGACGCCCTTGGGCAGGTGCCAGGCAGGGCTGGATCCTCAGTGCATCCCACCCTTCACAGGAGCCCACTGGGATGGCTGCTGCAGCCGCGATGGGGGCGACTCTCCATGGCAGGTGCAAAGAAGCCTTTCTTCATCAGCCGGATGTGGGGCCTCAGCTCTCATGCCTTCTCTTGAAGAAAGCCCCAGGGTAGGAGAGGGGTGCCCGGCCCTCTGTTCCCACGATCTGCTCACAAACACAGCTGCCCCTGGAGAACTGTCCCCGAAGGGCCCCAACCTCTGCAGGTGGCTGTGGCTTGATCCCACGGGTGTCCCTTCTGAGGGACACACAGCTCCAGCTCCCTGATGAGCAGCTGACATGCTCAACACAGTACGAAAACCTAGACGGAGAAGATGGCTGTCTGCCTGGGGGACACGCCAACAGCTGTCTGAGGACACGTGCATCATGAAACGTGTCATTCTCGGGTCCGCGGAATGGCTCCTCTGTCTGGAATTAAGCCATCAGGTCCCAGGTGCTCAGGATCATTGGTCTCTGTGTTTTCTGTGGTCAGGGTTTGTGGACAGTGTGAGCACCTGCTTCCATGGTCAGCCGCACCACAGTGTGTGCCAGGGCACTTGAAAAAGCTAAAAGTAGATGAATCATGGCGGCATGGGACCAAAGCGAAGGACCGGCGAGCATGAGGAGTAGTAACAAGCGAAGCCCATTAGCACCGGCAGTGCTCACCCCCGGGGTGCTTTGTGGAGAGAGCACTTGGAACTTGCCCTCGGCAGTGGGAGAAGCCCAGGACGCCGTGTCTAGCTGTGCTCGCCACCTGCCTGGCTCTCAGGGGCCGTGGGAGGGCACCTGCCTGGCTTGAGCTCTGCTTCCTTCTTCTTTCTGTTTTGCCACGAGGACAGTTTCTTGGCCAATGTCTTCTTGCCTGGGGTCCCTGTGCTGGAGCCCGACAGGTGCTCAGCCACACTTGCAATCCTGATAAGAGCATCAGGCTTGTTCGAAAGGACAGGACAAGAAACACCGCCCAGGAAAAAGAAGCTGCTTTTCTACACCAGAGCCAGCATCCACTGTCCTTTATCCAGTGGGTCACAGGCGTGTTTTGGCGGCATCTTGTTGCAGCATCTCGGTACCAACCAACGATCACAGAGTGAGGGCACCATTCTCCATGAGTCACCATGGTTTTTGGGGACACGGGTCAGTCCCTCCTTTAGTTTCCAGAGGGGAAGGACACAGAGGCTCCCAGGTTTAGGGTCCAGCTCAGTCAGACCAGGGAGTGTCAGGGGCCCTGCCCTTCGCCCTGGTAGTGGTGGGGGGCACATTTATTCATGAACCTAAAGCAAGAGGCCGTGGGAGGCAGGAAGGCCCTCCCTGGACCTTGTGGAGGAGCTCAGCCTGCTGATCTTTTCCAGACTTTTCCTGAGAGGAAAATTCTGTTTTAAGCCCTTGGGCTGGTGGGGACCTTCTCAGAACCTTAGGAAACTCTTAGGATCATGTGGACACCTGAAGCCCCAAGTGGCTCTGCTGGGAGACAGGCCTTGGTGGCGGTGGCAGGGAAGGAGGCCTCCTGTGGGGAGCAGCCCCCTAATCAAGAGCTCCAGTGTGCTGCCCACCCTCTTTCCACCATGTGAGGACAGGACATGAGGCCAGCTGGGTAGGGACTTCCAGAACCCGGAGCAGGACACAGTTCACTCAGGAGTCTGGTGGCCTCTCCTCACCCCAGGGCTGGTAACTGGCCTCATCCCACCCACCCGGCTTGGGCCGCCCCCTCTGCATCCTCCTGGTCCTCTTTGTGGACCTGCTTGACCAGCAGCTGAGAGGACGGCACGGGGTGGAGCCTTCCTGGAGTCACGCCCACCAGGAGCCACAGCCCGGGGAAGGCCCTTCTTCCCTGAGCTGCCTCTAGCTGCGTGCCCTTAAGAGTGTCAGCACAGACCCCGGAGGGGTCAAGGCAAGGACACCACTGGCCTCTGCCTACATGCCCCAGCCCTCCCTGCATGTGTGGGGCAGGGCACGGGGATGGCGTGAGGGAAGAGCCAGGGCCAGAACCCTCCCGAGCTGCTCCCACGGGCCCTCCCAAGCCTGCCTCCCATGCCCTCAGCCAACACTGATGAAGCACGTGGGAACAGGCCCATAGGAGCCAGGCTGCAGCGCACACATCTTGGGCTGCACGGAGCCCAGCACAGTGGCCACCGCGCTGCCTCAGCCCCTGTCACAGAAGGAGACTGAGGGCAGAGAGGCTGAGCCGCTGGTCCAGGCCCACTGAGAAGGAGGTGTCAGGAATGGGGTTGTGCCTGCGCTGTCGCCGCCGTCTCTGCTCTGGGACAGCGTGCCTTGTGTGCCCCCCGGCTGGCAGAGTGGCCTCGTGCAGGACGCAGCTGTGCTCGGAGGAACTGTGGAGTCCGACTGCACTGCCTCGGCTCTGGACAGCCCGCCCCCGACGCCTGTGCTGCTCAGTGTGCTCTGGGCTCCGTACCTTCCCCTGCCACCCCTCGGCCCTGCAGGGAGCCTCCTGCGCTGGCCTCTGCCGCTGTGTCCTCTCACGTCCACTTCCAAGCAGGCCTCCCCGGAGGTGCTGTGCCCACCCCGCTCCCCACACCCATTGCCGAGTCCTCCTCCAGTCTCCCCTGACCAGCTTCTCCTGTGGCCCCATGGCGGGCCCCATCCTTGAGCCCCTACCCCATCCCTCACCAGGGTGGCTGAGCCCACCTGCCCCTGGGCTGCCCTGGCCCCCC
>PVHX01023284.1:0-26036 GCA_004024805.1 Geosciurus inauris
GTAAAATGTTTGGGTTATAAAATTCACTGATGCAAAAAATACATGAAAGAACAAGAATAAAATGAACAACCACCAATTTATCCAAGAGCTGGGCCATCACTCCGTGTGTGGACTTCTCATTCTGCATATCTTCAGGGCAAGCCTGCTTTGCTTCTTTCAGGAAGGCAGCAGGCCACTTTCTCTTGTCCTGTGAAGTCAGACAGTTTACTAATTGTCTTCCAACTAAAAAGATAAAAGTCCACAGTAGTAAAAGTAAAGAGGCATCTCAGAGTGCAATAATGATTCAATAGCTAAGGCTACTGGGCACAGAGAAGGGCAGTCAGTTCAGTGTTTTGGATTCTTTTGTTAGAGCATTATAACTATACATAGTGTTTGAGTTCATTTTGACAAAATCAAACATGCAAAGAATTTGCTTTCAACACCCCATCCTTTTCCTCCCCCTCCCCCCTTTCACCCTCCTCTACTCTACTGAACTTCCTTTCTTCCATACACATAAACCTGAAATTCTATTTGTTCCTTTATATGTGAATATGACAATATTGAGTTGAATTCATTTCCTTTTTCTTCCCATTTCTGACATGGCTTGGCCCCCAAGCCACGCAGCTATCCTACTGGTCCCAGCTGAGAGGTGGCAGCAGAGCAACAGAGCAGCAGAGTGAAGCAGAGGCAGAATGGTGGCCATGGTGGGTGGGGCACAGACAGACTGCAAGAGCTCTCTTGAGGCAGAACAATAAAGTGCCCAGGCAAGCTAGGACCATCCACCTGTCACCCCACCGAGACTAGGACTAGCCCACTGTGCAGCCAGCTCTGTTTAGCACAGTAGCTGCAGACACACACCCTCCCCACAGCTCATTTGGGATTCTAGACCTCAACCTCCTGCTTTCTCTCATGCAGGGAGAAAATGGAAGAAAAGTTGCCCTGAATGGGATTGCAGGGCTAACTAATAGCATTAGTACTTTTCCAAACTCTGATTAGCATAGATTTGGACCAATATAGCATGGACTCAGGTGCTATATAAAACCCTACACCAGCACACTCGTGGGCAACTCATGTCAGGTCACCTCGCCCCCTGTAAGTTCAGTTTCTATGCACACTTGAATAAATCCTACTCTTGCCTTCACTCGTTCTAGTATCTGGAATTTATTCTTGGAATACGCGAGAAAAGAACCAAGAAGAAGAAATTGGTGGTAAGGTGCTGGGTTCTGCTGCAACACAGGGGGCCGAGCCGACCCTGAAGAACTGCAGCACGCTTCTGGGCTGCAGGGGCCTGCAGCTTAGGCACACACCAGCAGTGGAGAATCCAGCCTTATCTTGAAACTCTAGCTTCAGCTCCCTTCCTTCCTCTCTCACTCTCCTTGCCCTCTTCCTACTCCACTCATCTTCCCTGCATGCTTGTGATATCCAATCTCCTTCCCAACTGCCTTCTCTCCTTATTTTGCTCTAACTTCCACTTATAAGAAAACAACATTTGAACCTTGATTATCTGAATTGAGTTTATTTCACTTGGCATAATTTTCTCCTACTGCATCCATTTACCAGCAAATGCTATTATTTCATTTTTCATTATGGCTGAGTAAAACTCCATTGTGTATATATACCACATTTTCTGAATCTGTTCAACTATTGATGAATATCTGATTTGATTCCATATTTTGGCTATTGTGAATTGCGATGCAGTAAACATTGAAGTGGCTGTATCACTCCAGTGTGCTGATTTTAGATCTTTTTCATATAAAAAAAGTGGAGTGAGAGAGGTGGATTACATGGTGGTCCCACTCTTAGTATTTTAGGAATCTCCACACTGCTTTCCAGAGTGGTTATACATATGTTTTGTTGAACTCAGGAACCCAGGACGCAAAGAAAAGAACACTGACTCCAATTTTAAATCAAATTAAGCAAGCTTATATTGTGTACACATTAGCTGATCAGCAACTGTTCAATGGCTGGCTGTTCAGAGTGGCTGTTTGATGGCTGCCCCAACCAACAGGACAGGACAGCATTTGGTCCCAGAGCAGGGAGGTTTTTATAACACACAAAGTTACAAAGATAAGATGGTGTCTTAGGAATTTCCAGTGACAGGGTTCTGGCAAGCATAATACAGAAGCAGATAACAAATTAATGATTCCCATGGCTCTAATCAAAGCCAGACATGATTATCTGGTCAAAGCCAAGATTTCACGAAGGGTAGTTTCTAGTCAAAGCCAACCATGGTCCAACCAAGTAAAACAGAAATAAACTTTTTATGATCTCAGGTCAAGATGGCTCCCAATCTTAAAATAGAATTAGGCTAGGTTCATCAGTGCCCTCACCTATTTCCCCACATCCTTGCCAGCATTTATTATTTGTGTTCTTGATAACTGCCATTCTGACTGGAATGAGATGAAATCTTAGTGTAGTTTTGATTTGCATTTTCATAATTGCTGGAGCTGCTGAACATTTTTTTCATATATTTCATAGTCTTTTGTATTTCCTCTATTGAGATATTTGTTTACCTCTTTTGCCCATTTATTGATTGGGCTATTTGGTTTTGTTTTTGTTTGCTTTGGTTTTCATCATTGAGTTTTTTGAGTTCTTTATATGTTCTGAATATTAATTCCCTGGCAGAGGAACAGCAGGAAAACCTTTTTCCAGTTCTGTAAGCTCACTGTTCCCTTTCTCAATCATTTTCTTTACTTTTCAGAAGTTTTTAACTGGATGACATCCCATTTATTGATTTTTGGCTTGATTTCGGGAGTTACATGGGTCTTGTTGAGGAAGTTGATGCCTGCACCAATACAACGGACTGTTGGCCCTGTGTTTTCTTCTAGCAGTTGCAAGGGTTCTGGTCTAATTTCTGAGTCTTTGATCCATTTTGAATTTGACTTTGGTGGAGGATGAAATACAGGGAACTATGTTCATTATACTACATATAGAAATCCCATTTTCCCAGCACCATTTATTTTAAAGTTTGTCTTTTCTTTAACATATATTTATGGCACTTTTGTCAAGTATCAGATGGTTGAAAAATCTGGGTTCAGACAATTCAGTTTTGAGTAATAGAAAGGGAATAGGAGACCACACTCCCTGCAGGAGACAGGTACTAACCTATGCATTTTTACCTAGCACCCTGTGTTCACTGTTCAATGAAGAAGCTGAAGTCTACCTTCTAAGGAATTCAAGAATAAGCTAACCATCCTAGGTAAATTAAAGCCATCTTGCTTGTGCCACACCTAGCTAAGTGACTGTGGATTATCTTCCTACCAAAGGTGATAGGCAGACAATGGAAAACTAGACTTGAAAGACTAAAGCTCAATACTCATGCAAAATCACCCCTGTGAGAAGGGACCCACAGTAACACATTACTGGCTGCTTCTATGTTATGTGACAGCTATTGGAGAAGGCAGAAGAGGAAGGATGGCCAGAATGAAGACCAGCCAAGGAGAAAGGTGGTGGCTTGACCTGATGCTCCTTTAGGCTCAAGTATATTCAAATACGGGGTCAGCCCTGTATTTGAAATTCTAAGCTGGTAGGAGTCAAAGGAATTGAAACTTCTCTTACCTTCTGAAACTACAGGCATTTATTCGATGTCCTTGGGGCATGGCATTCTCCCACAGAAGAAATAATCCAGAATTTCTTAATTTGGAAACAGGGTCTCACTAAGTTACCCAGGATGGGTTGAATTTTGGATCCTCCTAGTCACTAGGACTACAGATGTGCATCTCTGTACCCAGCAAATTTAAATATTTTTTGTCTGTTTGTTTTACTGTCAAATGTCAGGTACTTCAAACAATGCAGGCATACATCAGGTGCTCAATAAACAAATGCATGGGGCTGGGTTGGAGTCCAGTGGTACAGTGTGTGCTTAGCAGAAGCAAAGCCCAGGGTTCAATCAACACAACCCAAAACCCCTGAACAAACCCAAATGTCTGCATAAATAGAACCTGAACCTAACTCCCGCCAGATATTCAGTAATTGCCAATTAGTGTATTTTTCTTCTTTGAGATCCTACAGTTTTTCTGAATTTGCAACTGCCCTCTGACTTGTTTATGCAAATGGAAACCTCATGCCTACCTTAGTCTCTGCTATTCCCACTACACTAGCCCTTAGTCAATTGTCAATCCTGCCTTTAGAGTGTAGGTGCAGCCGGCTCCTACATGCTGCTGCCACCCTGGTGGGGGTTCACTCTCAGCTCTCATCTGGATGATGTCAACAATCTAACCCCACTCACTTCAGTCCATTGTTCACAGTTCATCTCAGAAACAGCAGGAGGGCAGAGCAGACAGGTCACTTAGGGGGCAGAAATGAAAGGGGAGTAAGAAGATGAATGTGCTTGCCCAGCCTTGGGAGTGACCACTTCCTTGATTTCTGCACTCTAGGGGTCTCATTTGCTTCCTGCAATCTCCTGGTTCTTTTCTTTTGATGTGCTGGGATGGGACCCAAGTTCCTTCACAGACCAGGCAAGTGCTACTTCTGAGCCACACCCCAGGCCCTCGCCATGGTCTTCATCTCAATGCATGTTTTTGGATATGACATTGCTTCACTGCTATGACATTCTCAGTGGTCACTTCTACTTAAGTGACAAATCTTCACTCACCCTTAGGTTTCCTTTGACTCAATTAACTTCCACTATTCCCTTTGAATTTTCTGCAAAACTCAACTAATCACTGCACCTTTTATTTCTCCTGGGCTTTTCCATCTTCAGGCTTTGGCTTAAGCTCTGGCTAGTCCCTCTTCCCACTTTTCAAGGAACTAAACTGTAATCATCCTTCCAAGTCAAGCTGCACCTCACAGCTATAAAGTATATCCTGATTCCCTGCAAGGGAAAGGGTCCCCACCTCCTCAGAACTGACATGTGCCTCACTTTCTTGCCAAGGATTTTCATCCCATTTCCATTACTACCAAACCAATGGTGAGTTTAGTGTACAGCCCTATAAACACTTTTGCAAATGCCATTTGGTTCAATCGAGGGTCTATAGTCTGAAGGTGGAGTGTAGAGAGCAGCAAGAGAAGCACGCAGAGGACAGACACTGCTTGTAGTTACTGCAGGAGCAGCTTCTGAGACCAAAGCCATTCCTGCTCATTTTTGCTCCCAGTAGTTCCTAGAACTTTCCAAAAGCAACCAAGTACTTTTATTCAGTTCATGATACTTTATCCAGGTTCAAAGGCCGTGACACTGACTTGCTCATGGGAGCCTCTGACACATTCCTATCTGGTAGATTGAAGATAGGGATAAGAGGCAAGAGGCTGAATCAGCTGTTGGACTTCTGCAAAGCTACCAGATGGCAGAGTAGTATCAGTGGTAGGGGCTTCAGAGCAATTGGATTTCAGTACAGATAGCAGGTCTTGCTGGTGAGGTTGGACAGGACTGGGTCCAGGTCATCAGAATCCCTACTGTAGGCTTTCATGGCAAGAATTTTTTGTTTTTGTTTTTGTTTTTCTCTTCTCTTTTTGCAGTGCTGTTGATGGAACCCAGGGACTTGTGCATGCTAGCCAAGTGCTCCTCCACTGAGCTACACCCCTAGTCCTAGAGCAGTGATTCTAATGAAGGCCACAATCTTGGCCACAAAACTGAGGAGTCTTCTGCCTGAAAAACATGCTGACTTCAGCAGTTTGAGTAGGATGTTGCACCTGGGCACTTTGAAAGAGTTTCTCACACAATACCAGTGTGCACACTAGTGAGAACCACTGCCCTGGCCTGAATGCAGGAGTAGTGGAACCTCAACAAACTCCCCGGCTTGAACCCTCACCTTGAGCTCAGGGATTATCCTGTAGAAGCAGCACTTGTGACAAAGGGGAGTCAAAACAGAGGCTGGGAAGAGAGCACAGGGATCAGAGTTAAGACAGGTTAGGAAAGTCTGGAAATAGAAACAGAACAAGTTGCACAGGTAAGGTGGGAGGCAACTGAACCCAGCTCCAGAAGTGGCCTGGCCCAAGTCCTGTCTGAGGTGCCCACCAGATTGATTTGAAGCTAGTCATTTACCAGTCTCCAGACCTCAGTTTTATCATGTAGAAATGAGGTTCAGAATACTTTGATGTTCTAGTCTGTGTTTTTCTTACTTTCTCCTCCTGCACCTCACCCCCGGACCCCAGAATGTGCAGTGCTGGGGATTAAACTCAGGGCCTCATGTCTGCTGGGCAAGAACTCTACCACTAAGCTACATTCCTAGCCCATTTTTCTGACATTGTGTGCTTTTACCCAAGAAGAATGGTTTCAACCGAATTGCTGATATTTGCAACCAGAGGATTCTTGCTAATCAAATAAGCAACTTCTGACCCAGGTGTGGTGATCTCAGCCACTCAGGATGCTGATGCAGGAGGACTGCACATTTAAGGCAAGGCTCAGCAACTTAGTGAGACCTGTCTCAGGAAAGAAGAGGCTGGGAATGTAGCTCAGTGGTAAAGTGCCCCTGTCTTCAACTCCTACTACAGAGAGAGAGAGAGAAAGAGAGAGAGAAAAGAAAAAAGAAAAAAACAAGGACTGTTTTTCCCTATGACAGCAGCGATATTCACCTATTTATTTTTATCCCTTATTAAATTTTTTATAAGGTAACAAGCATTCATAATTGGAAAAGTATCCTTTAAAATCAAAAAAGGTACAGTTTGAGACTCTCTAGAAAATTTATTTTTCACTTGATTCTGCCTAGAATAAAGCAATTGATAAAAGCGTGAGTCATTGGACATATACAAATATTGCTTCAGGCATATATAGCTCTATAATCACCACATCCTCAATAATATCACTAATATTCAGATAGACGATAATAAGGCACAACAATTTTCTGATTTATCCAAAAAAAATCCTACTACATTTGCTTGTGGCAACTCTAAGAAATACAGTAAAGCATTTGTCACATTCACAATGCAAAATTTTTTCTATTTAGAACTTTATAATTCAGGATACTAAGTTTTTTTGCAGTACTTCCTTTACAGATGTTTGAAATTTCACTATACTTTGAAATTAGCTGCTTGTTATTCTATTTGAAAAAGTCTAAAAGAAAATATATCCTAGGACTAGATCAATATTCCATCAGATGGAAATTTTATGGTTGTATTTTATGAACAAATTATTTCCTGAATAATGATTTTTCTATGTTCAAATATTAAAATACTTCACATTTTACTCTAAATTGTTCACTCATAATAATATATAGTCCAAAAATAGTATGATGAGATAACTCTTCTGAAAATATTTGCCACAATAGGTAAGGTCACCTGTTAGGCCCATTTTAAATAAATAAATATATACATACATATATATATGTATATATACACCCATGCATATATATATGTATAATATATATGTGCATATGCATATCTTAATTATATATGTAAATATACATGTATCTCTATGCACATATATATTATATATGTAAATCCAATGAGAGGCAGTATGGGTTTATGTATATGTACATATATATAACATATATATATTCATTCAGAGGTTACTATGCTTGAGACAGGTTTTTAAAACCCAAATTACATTAATATGACCTATATCAATTTTGCTATAATTAATTTAACAAAAAGCATTAGATCCTAAAGACTGTAGAAAGATTTGCTTTGCAGGGGAAAGGTTGCCAGTAACCTACCAGAAGAAAAACAGCTTTCAAAGAGATTTTTCTGTATGTTTTCTGAAAGCAAATGAGTTTCATTTATAGGAATATACAAACATATTGCTGCAAATATATAATAGGGCAAGAATAGTAATGGAAAAAGCCCAAATCAATATTACTAAAGAAAGCCTCAAAGCCGGGCGCAATGGTGCAAGCCTGTAATCCCAGCACTTAGGGAGGCTGAGACAGGAGAATCACCAGTTCAAAGCCAGCCTCAGCAAAGGCCAGGCACTAAGCAACTCAGTGAGACCCTGTCTCTACAGAAAACACAAAATAGGGCTGGGGATGTGGCTCAGTGGTCGAGTACCCCTGAGTTTAATCTCCAGTACCAAAAAAAAAAAAAAAAAAGCCTCAAAACCTGGATGTTACAAAATCTCTGAAGAGAGCAGATAGTGATATTTCGGTTCAATAGTCAAGCAAGAAAAATCATGAGACATAAATGTGGTAAAAAGTGTCAACATTTAAAACAAAGAGAAAAAAAACTAGAGAAAGAGGGACAATAGCAGAGGCTTCAAGATTGAGCAAATAGGAAGGAAGCAAGAGATGAAAGTCACAGACAATCCTGGCAATTCAGTTCAAAGCTCTGAGTCAGATTTTTCTGAAATACAGAGCTCCTACCATCCTCTGGCAGAAGGGAACAGTGAAGGCATGTGGGTGGGTAACATAGAAGATGGGTAAAGCACGTCTGTTGAGCTGTGGACCAGCATAAGGCCCTGCCCCTCTGCCAAAGCCCCTTTCCTAACCATTCGAAATGACAGGTACCTGCCACTGCTCACAGGCTACACTTCTCAACTCTGCCCACTATTTCAGGTCGTGTATGTTCCCAACTAGATCACTACCTTCTGGAAAAATATCCTTTTAATTTTATTTTAACTTAACATGTACTCTGAACTACTAGGACATGTTCAAGGTGATTTCCATGAAAAATCACAATTTGCAATGAAACGTTAGACTTTGAAGAAATCTTAGGTGTCCTCTAGTCAAACCTCTTTGTCTTAAAAGCAAAGAAACTAATAGCAGCTAATATCTACTAGCTACAGGTCATGGAGCTTGAACTAGCATCCTCACTCCCTGATAGTCATTTCATCTTTTTCCAAGGAGCATTTAACTCTTCCTTTATAATAAACTAGTAATCACCTTCCAACAGAAAACAAAAAAAGAGCAACTTTATTTCGGTATTCAGTATGTGCCATGGCCTTGGCAGCCTGGGTGTGGGAAGCCTGCTTTACAAACATTGTCTTACCTACTACCTAGGATAACTCTAAAAGCTAGGCAATAGTCACTCAATTCTACAAATGTGGAGAATGTAATTTGAGCATAGTGAAAATAAGCAGGAAAGCCCAGAATCTCAATTTACCAGAGAAACAACATCCTTTATTGCCTCTCATTGAATTTACCCTCCAAATGCTGAAGTACCGCACAGACTCTAGCACAGGGCCTACCCACACATGAGAAGCTGATGTTTCTCATCATGACTTTTTAAGTGGATCATTTACTTCAGTACAAACAAATCATCTCTTATTGCCTGTAACTGCAAGGTTTCATTTTTCAATTCATTACAATGGCATTCAGCAGTGGGCGTTTTGCACACTAACAGGAGATTTAAGCAATGGTCATTTCTCATCCCACAAATAATTCATTTTTTCAATAAGCATGTAGTGAGAAACTATTCTTATACAGTGTTAAATGTGAAGATGAAAAGTAAAACAAAATGTTTCTTCAAGACCCTATTCCCCACAATTAAAACAGAGATAAGTTTCTAAATCACCCAAGAATCCAAAATAAATATGAAATCCTTACCTCCTATTTCTGATGGAAGAAACAGACCTAACGCTACCTGAGTAACTTCAATGTGCCAGTTCTGGAACCTCCACGCATCATCTCACCTAATCCCTTACAACCAAGCAAATTAGGCAACATTCTGTTTTCTGATTCTTCAATTAAAGATTAGTGAAATTAACTTATTAACAGGTCACTTAGTTACTAAGGATTCAGAACTGGAACCCAAAGCCATGTTCTCTCCAAAAAAGGAGTCAGAAGTACAATTTTTCCACTGTTCTCTGAGACAGAGAATGAATTTCTCTCCAAGAAAGAAAACACTGTGTTTGTTTGTTCTGTTCTGTTCTATTTTGTTTTGTTTTGTTTTGTTTTTTGTTTTTGGTACCAGGGTGAACGCAGGTGCACTTAACCACTGGGCCACATCCCCAGCCCTTTTCATTTTCTTTTTTGGAACAGGGTTTCGCTAAATTGTTTAGGGCTTTGCTCCATTGCTGAGGCTAGCATTGAACTTGTAGTCCTCCTGCCTCAGCCTCCTGAGTAGCTGAACTTACAGGTATTCACCACTGTGCCTGGCAGAGAACAGTTTTAACAATAAAAAGACATTATCTCATAGAATCTCAAAAGCACTTTAGTTATGATCATTCCATTATTATAAATGATGAAGCTGGAACTGAAGTTGTATGCCCAAGAACCCACTTCCAGTAAGCAGAAGAAGAGCAGGTGCAAGACACTAACCACGGCAAAAGTGCAGAAGAACCCCAGTCCACACCGTTGCAAACTGATTGCACCTTGTGCTTGATGGGTAAAAGGCAATGACACAGGAGGAAACGGAAGCTGCTGAGGTTGTTGCTCTGAACCAGCAGTGTCTGAACATTGTGCAGCTGCACCTGCAACCCATGCCCCTCAGTATCCCCTCCCTAGCCCCTGACCCACTGCAACCTAGGCAGCATTCCTGCTGGCAGGGCAGTGGGCTTTGGTTCTTCCTGGCTCCCCTTGCTCTCCTGCCTCCTTCTGCTCCCCTTAGTTGCCACTGACACCACAGCCTCCTCTTTAGTGGACAGTGTAAAAACAGCAGCCCTCTGAACTCCTAAAACTGCTCTGCTGCTCCTGAAACTGCTGCCCCAGCCACGGCTGCCTCCCCAGAGCCCAACATCACCAAGGTCAATTTAAAGACCCTGAAGGAGGAGGAGTTTGCTGTGCCTGAGAACAGCTTGTTCTAGCATTTCATCCAAGAAATCTCTAAATGTTTCAAATCACATACTGACCAACTTGTGTTGATACTTGCTGGTTTTTTGTTTTTCGTTTTTGAAACATTAAGATATTTTGAGTCAGCATGGAATTCATCATGGGCTTACTGTTCACCTGGTCATCAAAACAGGAAACAGGCCTCCAGATCATTCAGCTCCACAAATACCACTGGAAACAATGTTACCATCTCATGAGCTCCAGACAATAGCTCAACATTTGGTTCTGCTACTAGCAATCCTTTTCGTTTAGGTGACCTTGGAGGACTTGCAAGTCTGAGTAGCTTAGATCTGAGTATTACCAACTCCTTTGAACTACAGAGCCAAACACAGGGACAACTTTTGCCCAAGCCTGAAATTTCAGATCAAGGAAAATCCCTTCATCCCGAGCATACTCTCCAATCCTGACCAATGAGGCAGTTAATTATGACCAAGTGCAGAAGTGGTTACAGAGAAATCCAGAAATAAGTCATATGTTGAAATTCTAGCTTAATGAGACAAACATTGAAACTTACCAGGAATTCAGATATGACACAGAAAATGAGAAACCAGGATCTAGCCTTTAGCAACCTAGAAACAATCTCAGGGGATGTGATGCTTTAGGGTACATGTACAGGGAGATTAAGGAACCTACACTGAGTGCTGCAAGAGAGCAGTTTGGTGGTTGTCCATTTGTTCCCATAGTGAGCAATACTTCTAAGGTGAAGGTAGTTAAACTTCTTTTATAGAATATAGAGATTCTTCCCCAATCCATGAGCATCACAGGTGTCCCAGAGGGCGTCAGCTTCAAAGTGGCATGAGGAACATCGCCAGTGGCACTGATGGGCAGAGTTCTACAGGGGCAAATCTGATATCTATAGCAGAAGCTAGTAAGATCAACAGACCAGGAATGCAGAGCTTGTTGCAACAATTAACTGAAAACCCAGGGCTTATGCAAAACATGTTGTCTGCTACCTACTTGAGTAGAATAGTGCAGTCACTAAGCAGAACTCTGACCTTGCTGCAAAGATGATGCGGAATAACCCTGTACGTGGGAAATCCTCAGCTTCAAGGTCAAGTGAGACAACGGCTCCCAACGTTCCTCCACCAAAATGCAGAATCCGGACATTCTCTAAGCAGCCATAGAGCCTGCCTCATCCCAGGATTCACTCCTGGCCTGGAGGCATTAGGAAACACTAGAGGCTCTTGAGACCAATGGATGTAGCTCCGCCCCTATGGAAAAACATAAATCCCACAGCAGAACCACTGAACCTGGGCACAAGCAGTTAATGCAACAGTGCTGCAGGCTCCTAGCTATGTGGCTGGGGCTGGCCTGGAACTTGAAATCCCCTGCTTCAGCCTCCTGAGTCTCTGGGATTACAGGTTTGTGCCACCACTCCCAGCTTTGACATGGATTTGTGCAAACAACATGCTGTAATATTTATACTACTGGCAATATTTGCTTCATTTGTATGCAGTATGCACATTTGGGATTGCAGTTCTAAAAACATACTGTTAATAGATTATCTGAAAATAAAGCCCGTAACCAAAAAATATAAAGAAGGAAATATTCTTAAAGTTTAGTATTTCTAATCCTAGAGAATCTATAGCACCTTTGATTAACATCTCAGCAAAAACATTAGTCCCATTTGTTAAAAATATAATAGAGAAAGTAATTCTGGTTATCCATTTAGGAATATTTAATTGTACACACAGCATAATATAACATTGTCTCAACATTCACAGATTCGCTGTCGATTACCTTAATCCTTATGCAGATGGAAGGAGCACAATAGTCCACCCTACAATGCATTTGCCTAGGTCTTTTCAGATTCTTCCATGGGCAGTGGAACAGATGCTGCAATTTGTAATCAAAAGGTTGCTTTCACTGAAAATGTTGATGTTACCATGATTTAAACACCATATAAAAACAGAACAATCTTTGGGTTTTTCAGTTTTATCATAGGCAATGGGTGAATTTAAAATGATTAGTGTGCCATTTTTTCTGAAATGTTTGGACAGTTCTATTAAGAATTTGTTAACCAGGTACAGTGACACACACCTGTAATCCCAGCACTTTGGGAGGCTGACAGGAGAAATGAGAGTTCAAAGCCAGCCTCACCAAAGGCAAGGTGCTAAGCAACTCAGTGAGACAGTGTCTCTACATAAAACATAAAATAGGGCTGGGGATGTGGCTCAGTGGTGAAGTACCCCTGAATTCAATCCCCGGTACCAAAAAAAAAAAGTATTCTGTTTTTCAGAGACACAGAAGGTGGAGTGGAGGAGGGGCAAGGTGAAGCAAATAGCACTGGCAGCAACTGTTAAGATGTCTGTGCATATAGTGAAATTATGAAATATCATTTGGGTGAAAAACAACACTTTTAGTAATGTTGAGTACATTTTGCTATTCCACAGCTTTGTTCTTCCCTCCACAAGAAAGTCCTTTTTGCCTGACTCTCAAACTGTTGGAATGGCATTTGCCCTTAGGACTGATTAAAACATAACTTGAGGGTCAGTGATGTGCTGGGCTTCCTCTGCTTCAGGACTCTCGTAGGTCATTCCATTCTCTCACATACAGTTTCTGGAAATTGCAATGTTAAAGTCACCCAGACAGAGGCCAGACTAATGAAATAAAGGGAAATAAGACAGATTCCATTTCTTTTGTAAGTTGCTTGCTATTAAAGTAGGTCAAGAGGCCTGGTGGCCCACCAGTCCTTACACTGTCTGATACTTCCCCAAACGTGCACAGGTTTGAGGTGAGGCTGTCTGCAGAGGTTAAGGATGGTATTCCTGTGTCCTAGCAAATGTTGCCCTCTGCTTCAGCCTGGTTTAGACTTCTGACTGGTGAATGGCAATATGCAGTGTGGGACGGTGTCATAAATAATTGTATGATTGATTAATCTCAGAAATACTCCATCTTTTAGAAAAAAAGCAATGATTTATATCGTCATCACCAATTCCCACTTTGAATGATGAGGAGATTCATTTTCCACTAATATATATTAAGTGGCACCCTGAAGACTATTCTCTAAACTTTAATCCTACTAACACTTTTTCATATGAAGCCATCTGTATTTCAGTTCCAAGTTAAAATTATTCTTGAAGAACATATTATTTTACAAAGCAAAAATCTATGAACAAAACCACATGGTAATACATAAAAGAAAAACATTTAAATCTCTAACACACATCTACAGGAAGAGATAGATAGAAATATTCCTTAGCAACATTTACAAGGAATTGTCTGAAAGCTGTCTATTTCTTGACACAATTTTAAGAAAAAGAGACCCGCCAAGATCAGTTCTGAAAATGTAGCCACTATGATAAAAAAAAAAAAGTGTTTAATCTTACTACAGAACTGTCATGAATCCAATGTGGCCTTTTCTACTGAGGCTGGCCCAGGTATGTATTTCTAAGGAACTGTTCCTTAGAACAGTTTTAACTTCATTGTTTTGGGGAGTTTTTTGCTTTTTTGTTTTTATACCAGGGATTAAACCCAGGGGTGCTTAATCTCTGACTCACATTCCCAGCCCCTTTTTTAATATTTTATTGAGAGACAGGGTCTCACTGAGTCGCTTAGGTCCTTGCTAAGTTGCTGAGACTGGCTTTGAACTTGCAATCCCCTTATCTCAGCCTCCAAAGCTGCTGGGATTACAGGTGTGCACCACCATGCCCAGATGTCCCATCTGTTTTTTTTGTTTTGTTTTGTTTTTAAATAACAGTTTTTTTATAATGTTGTTGGATTTTTTTATACCTTTATTTTATTTGTTTATATTTATGTGGGGCTGAGGATCGAATCCAGTGCCCCACGCATGCTAGGCAAGCGCTCAACCACTGAGCTACAGCCCCAGCCCTGTCCCATCTGTTTTTGATAAACCAAACTGAGAATGAGAGGGTGCCTAAGCATTAACATATAGCAAGAGAGCCAATTGTTGTTATTTACATTTTATTAAAAATCATAAGCATACTACAAAATGCAGAAATAAATAAAATCATTCTAATGCAAATAAATAACGTAGAAGAATGAAAACATACATTATAAAAACAACATTTTGTCTTCATCCCTTGACCTTATAAAAACTACCTGACTTCTTGAGGGAGCTGTGTCATTGCCCGCCCCCAACACTATGGATCATTAAAAACCAGAATTCATGAAGAATGACTATCAGGGCTTAACCAGCATGAGATCAGCTCCAACCCAAGATGTAAGCAAGTACAGAACATGATAGGATCTAGGGCAGAGAGCTGCTTCCTTACAAGGGAAGACACTCATTGTGGTGACAAATATGTTGTGCTCTCCACCCCATCTCCTAGAAGAGCAGTTCTTTGACAAGCTGAGGTGAGCATGGGTCTAATCCCAAAGTCCTGACCTCTCTTTTATATTGCTGAAGGACAAATGCTCAAAGAAGTACATGTGACCCAAGATGCCCCTTGGTGATACCTATGGCATAACCTGGAAGAAGAACATCATTTTGCCCAAGAAACTGTCCGAGCTACTGTTCTGGTTTGGATGTGAGGTGTACCCCCAAAACTCATGTGTTAGACAATGCAAGAAGGTTCAGAGAAGAAATTTTTGGGTTACAAGAGCTTTAACTCAATCACTGAATGAATCATCTGATGGAATTAGTTGATTGGTAACTAAAGGCAGATGGGGTATGGCTGGAGGAAGTGGGACATTGGGGGACTGTTCTCAGATTATCATGTGAGCTGCTTCCCTCTGCCATAGTCTTCTCCCATGATGTTCGGCCTCCCCTCGAGCCCCCAGTAATGAAGTCTGCTGTCTACGGATTAAGACCTCTGAAACTGTAAGCCCTCAAATAACCTTTTCCTTCTTTACAGTTGTTCTGGTCAGATCCTTTAGTCACACCAGTGAAAAGAGCTACAAGAGCTAAGATGGAAAGAATGACGTTACTCTCCCTAGTGAAGGAATAGGGAAAAAATCCAGCTGGGTGCAGTGGTTCACATCTCTAATGCCAGCAATTTGGGGGGCTAAGGCAGGAGAACCGCAAATTAAAGGACAATTTCATTTACCAAGACTATCTCTGAAAACAAACAAACAAACAAAAAAACTAACATAAAAACTGGGGATGTTACTCAGTGGAGATCACCCCAGGATTCAATCCCCAGTACCACACATATAAAGAAAGAAAAAAAAAGTCAAAAAAAATATGCTTCCTCCTTATCCCCTCAAATCTCCAGACCTGGAAGAAGACTAGTGGCTTAAAGTTGTAGTTCCAAAAGAATACCAAGAATAGCCTCTCATCTTTGCACCTGCAAACAGTTCAGAGAAAGCAAAACCACAAACTCCCCATCTTGGTCCTCTAGCCACAGCCAGGGTAGAAGGGAAGATCTTTCTAAAAATTATCCCTAAAAGGTGCATAAGCACTGGAGGCAATCAAATACAGACCAAACCATATGTGAACATATATGGTGGACTAGAACTATAGGAGAGGAGACTGAGCCCAAATGTCCCTTCTAGGCATTGGCTTCCCTAGATCTTCCTGGTGACCACAAAATTGAGATTTGGGGCAACAGAGGAGGATCCAGGTTTCTACCTGCTTCTGTTCTTCCCTTGGAGTAGTGGTTGGCTTGGTTTCCATCTATCTTATTCTCATCCTCATGTTCTGCCTACAGGCAATCCTGTACAAGCCTGTCCCAGTGTTCCCGGTTTTTGGTGTACTTTAAAGCCAGAGCAGCTTTGGAGCAAATAATAACACCAGCAAATTCATAAAACACCCATCTCAGGGCCTGAACCATTGCTGACCTAAGATGAAAGGGGAGTTAGGAAGCCTCCTGGCAGAGGGCTGAGCAGGCAGAGGGCTCCAGATTACAGCTGGGCCTGAAAGAACCTCTCTGGCCCAAGTGAGCTGGATCACATTGTAGATACAAGAGTCTTCCAATAGGGCTCAGTGGACACAGGCCAGCGCTTCCACAGCCCCTTTCAGCAATGCCTCCTGTGGATGCCAAAGACAGAGCTCCAGTTCTACAGGAGATTTATTTACCATTTGCTTCACCTGAAACCTGTAGCTGCGGGTAGGAAGGTCCAAGGGCTGGTTTGAGGAGTCAGACAAATATCATCATTTAGATGCTATTCACGAAGTTACTTTCCTTCACAAGGTTCCTTCACCAACCTGAGCTCATCCTTACTGCTGTCCTGTGACAGTAGGAATCACTGTAGCAGCACTTCTCAGATCATGGGACTGAGCACTCCAGCTGTATCAGGATCACCAGAGGGCTTATCAAAATGGATTAGTTGGCCCATCTGCTGTTTCCAGGGTGGGTCCTGAAACTTACACCTCTAGCAAGTGCCTAAGATGATGCTGCAATCTGGAGGCCACACTCAGGAAACCACTGAGTCCTTGGGACTCTCTTAGGGAAGACATCCACTCCTGTTCTAGGGCCTCTACCTGCCTATCAAGGAAGGAGAAATCATTCCTAACCTATTCTTTGTCTTGGCTTACCTGGGATTATTGTTCTTTCTAGGTGATAATTTCAGATTCTGGGATTCAGAATTGGACCTATTGGTAAAGAAGAAACAATGATACTGGTGATCTCCTGGGTTCCTGCCAACTCTGATAGTCTTGAAATACATAAAAATGCTCTAAAATCTGTGTGATACAAAAATTCAGCTCCCAATCAGGAGTAGTCAAGGCCTAAGGCACTTGAACCTCAGGTTCTGGCCTGGGGCAGGAAAGGAAGAAAGAAGGGACTTCCTCTTTGTCCTTTCCTTTCTCACCCACCAAGGCAGCTCTGGCCCCAGAGGTCAGTCCACTTTCCCTCCAGACCCAGCCTTTTAGTCTCACCCACTAACTTCTGCACTTTGACTTGTACAAGGGGCACTGTCCTTTCAGTGGCTTGCCTTTGTGAAGGGCAGACACTTGGGCCAAAGCCACAAGGCCAAGGACTCAAGAGAAATGGGATGTGCAGTGTCCTTGTAGTGGCACCCCCTCCTCCACATCTTAATTAAGCTTCTCCAGAAATCTGCACCATAATTGATCTTAGGACTATCAGCAAAAGAGTCTTTACAAAAGAGTTCAATGCAGTTAAACTTCCCTATTTCCTGTTGCTCTATCTTACTTGGCCACCAGCCTGAAAGAGACAAGCACTTCAGGTGCTGAATGCTTCTTTACTACTTTTTTTCACAAATATTTATGGACTATCTAGTATAGTAACAATATAATAGGTTATAGAAGTGTGTTTACAAATGCAAAGTGTAGTAGAAAAGACAGGTCCTTAACAAGGCCTCTGGCCTGGAGCCAGAGCTTCACAGAGATGTTTACATTTCAAAGATAAGATGTTACTAATTGGGCTCCATGGTAACAGCTGGCAGGGAGAGGAAAGAAAGGGAAGAAGATCTTCCCTTCTCGGATGCTGTCCTTGAAGGGTTAACTTGCTCAGAAAAGTGGGAGAAAAAGCTGTTTTTGTGTGAACTTCTGCAGAATGAATTTCTGAGCCCCTCCCTTTACACACTGGGTATAAAGTTCTGAAACTGCCTGAACTCAGGGTTCAGGGGGATTAATTGATTACAGTGAAAGCTCTACCCTCTGAACCTGGCTGCAGCTGAATAAAACTGTTTTCTGATAGCTTCAGTGCCTGACTTCATCGGTGCCCACAATATCCTTTCATCCTGGCCTCTGTTGTAGAGAGCCACCCGTGTGGGCTGTGTGTGGACAACTGCATATTGTAGCCTATTGAATAGAAGAATCTGGTGTCTGGGAATGACCAGGGGACATTTCCTCTGGTTGGCTACCCTGACTCATTGTGAGCCCTATTCAAGCTCTGCCAAAGGTTCCACATAGCAGCAGAGATGAGGACCTGCTAGGTGTCATTCAACCTGCTCACTGCAAGACATTAGGAAGCAAGACTCTGTCCTTGAAACCTTATCCCTACCCCCCTTAATTAAACCATGGTGATATCGCTGGTTACCGGTGACAAGTTCTACTCCTGCACATGTTGAAGTTTGAACATTAGAGAAGCATACCAAGGCAAGCATTTAAGCAGGGTTTATTTTAAAAGGGATAACATAGCCTTTTCCCAGGAGGGAGAACGGGGTTTAGCTGGTATTCTGGTATCCCAAGAAGTACATGTGTTTTGCCTTTTTATATGTCGTAGGCTTCCTTTGTTCTCCTGCTCTCTTCCCCTTATCTCTCTCCTTCCTGTGTGCATGACTAGGCCCAGGAGATACTGGGTGACATGGCTAAAATGTAAAAAGCATGCAGATGGGGGAAGGGTTCAGGTGGAATTATTTGGGCAGGAAGGAGGTGTAATTAACAACTCATTCAGACAGGTTACCTTAGCAACAGGTTGGAGCAGGGGCAGGTTTATCCTGATAAAGGTGGAGGAAGAGCTCTGAAGGCATTAGCATTTCAATACCTCTCCAACTTCCCGGACCCAAATTGGCCTCCTTGATCTGACCTGACTTGATTTACCTATCTACACTGACTGCCTGTCTAAATCTGGCTTCAATAGGAGCCATTTTTTTGTCTGGCACAAGCTCCCATGTGAACTGGACCTATCAGGGGCTCCAACTTCTGAAACTATCTTTTCTGAGTTTGTCTTTTGTTCTTTACTAATTATTCTAGACTCTAATTTCTCAGGAAGCTTATCCCTCCTAGCAGGCAAGAATTCCCTGGCAAGATACTGGCCACTCTGAGATACTCTGTCCTGGCTATTCTTCCTTTAGCTCCTTCCGGCACCACCTCACAGCTGATCTCTGATTCAAACATCATAAGACACTTGTCCAGGGTCCACTCTCACCCCACTGCTCCCCCTTTTATATAAAAACATTAAATAAAACTTCAAAATAAATTAAAAGGAGCACGAAATGGCCTGAGCTGAGGTCCATTTGGTCTCCACAGAAGAATAAGTTCCACATCCTATCAAAAGTACCTTGGAGATCACAGGGCCCTTTCCCCGTCCACAGAGCCTGACAGGACTGCCTGGAAGAAAAAGGGAGGCCCAGGCTAGGCCCCAGGTCCTGGGAGCAGAGAGTACGTGTCAAACCCAAGGAGGACAAATGGGGCAGAGGGAAGGGGTGGGAATATAAGCCAACTGCCTGGACCTCTGGACCCGGCTTTGGATAGAGCTGCTTCTGGACCAAGGGCTCCAGATTTGACTTACCTTGGGACAGGAGAGGAGCAAAAGTTTCAAAAAGTGCTAATCCCTTGAAGTCATCCTTGTCATGGCCATGTTATGGGCAGAGTGCTCAGAAAACACCAAGTCCCAGTGATATCCACAGTGGAGTCTTTATTAGCCGGCCAGCAACTGTTCCCTACAAGATCCCACAGGAAACATACCAAGCCTGAATGTTTCAGGACATTTAAAGGCAAAAACTATATCCTGGTTGGCATGGCAGCAAGCAAGCAGGGGTCCAGAAGCTGAACTGAGCCATTAGGGAAACAGTGAGTAGGAGGCAATGCATACATTCTGTGCACAATTGGTACTTTCCATAATCATTTGTACCTGACAAACTCAGTACTTTCCATGATCATTTATAATTGACAAAAAAAGCTCTGGGTTCAGCACTCGGGGTTCAGGGGGATGCCTTAACTAAGATGGATTTAGTTAAATGGATGCCTTAGCTAAGATGGATTCACTTGTGCTAACCTAGTCCACAACAGCCAGAGGGCATGGCAGCGGCCTGGAGGCTGGTGGTTCCAACTCAAGGTGTGCATTCCCTGGAAGCCCACCTCTGATGCCAGCACAGCTCCCCTGACCCTGGTATCCTTCTCCTGGACCCTCAGTCTCAGGTCCGGCCCTCTGCACTCTACTGCACCTTCACTGCCTGACCTCCCGCTGAAGCCTGGGCAGGGGTCTGGACTTCTGAAAGCACAGAAACCAATTAGGACCAGGAGGGCCAGCAGCCCCAGTGCCAGAGTCCCACCTGCCAGGGTGCAAACCTGCAGAGAACTGGGCCTGGGGTCATTGCCAGGGGGCTATTTCTGCAGCTCTTCCCGTAGCCCCTCCTTCAGCCTAATACTGCCTGACAGCGTCCCCAACCGGCCTGGCAAAGCAGGGCCAGGCAGGGTGCCCCAGGACGCAGACCCAGCTGGAGGTGCTTGGTACTGGAACTTGGGAGGCTGTTTTGGTTTCCCTGACAGCGTGGGGTGGGGGACTCTGCAGCAGGGTGAGCTAGCTTGCCCCAGTGCTTCCACTAGCTCAGACACCTAAGTGGCCTTGACTCCAAGCAACTCAAAATCTTTGCCTCTCCTGGGCCTCAGCGCGGTGCATCAGTGACAGGAGCCCCGGGAAAACCTAGCACCGGGCACCAGGGTCTCTCAGCATGAAAACCCAGTAGGGCTCAGAGTCCTTCCCTGGATCCTTAGTCATCTATGCTAGACACATTGTGCCTGGCTGAAGGTTCCAGTCTCCTTAAGGAGACCCCGGGATAGGCTGCAAGAATCTTTTCTGACCTTAGCCACCCACAGCTGCAGCCTCCTAGGTATCCAGAATGGTTTTGAGCCCTCAGGTCTAAGAGGAAGGGGTGCCCCTGCAGGAGGCGCTTTGATGGTGCTCACCTGGAGCATGGGCAGTACTAGTCAACCTGGTGCACTATGCACACTAGGATGCACTGGTTGCCCTCATATCAGGTTCATTCTGGGGGCACAACTGGTAGTTCGTCCCCTTTTCCAGGGCTGGGGGCAGCATTGATGGGGTAGGTGGTGGCTGCCTCAGCAGAAGCGACAGGAAGGCCAGTCACCCTGTTTCCTAGATGTGCTCCTTGTCTTCCTCTTCCTCCATGAGTCACTTTGCAGATATTAAAAATAAATGCATTGAATTTGCCCTTTGAACATTTCAGCACAAACACAATTTCTGATTTTTTTTTTCAGTAACAAACATACCTGTATTGGCACATATGTTTCCATGTGCAAAGATTTTTTCTTCTGTTTTCCTTTGCAGTTTGTGACAATTCAAAAGGGTCTCCAGTGCATAGAGGCTGCATCTCAGAAGAGAGTTGTGACTACCTATGACCATGTTCTTTTGGCCTACACTTCTAGTTTAGTACACTATAAAGGCAAAAGAGAGTCTTGTTAAGGAAGTATGGTCCTAATCCAACATGATGAAAATTTGGGCCTATTTTTTCTTCTATTAGGCGTTCAGTCTCTGGTCTGATTCCCAGGTCCTTGATCCACTTTGAGTTGAATTTTGTGCATGGTGAGAGATAGGAGTTTAGTTTAATTTTGCTGCATATGGATTTCCAGTTTTCCCAGCACCATTTGTTGAAGAGGCTATCTTTTCTCTAGTGTATGTGTTTGGCTCTTTTGTCTAGTATAAGGTAACTGTATGTAAGTGTGTTCGTCTCTGTGTCTTCTATTCTATACCATTGGTCTACATATCTATTTTGGTGCCAGTACCATGCACAAGACTCCTATAGCACAGGAAGTAAAATCAAGAATCAATAAATGGGATGGATTCAAACTAAAAAGCTGCTTCTCAGCAAAAGAAATAATCAATGAAGTGAGCAGAAAGCCGACATTCTGGGAACAAATCTTTGCTACACACACATCCAATAGAGCACTAATCTCCAGGATATATAAATAACTCAAAAAACTTAACACCAAAAAACAAACAACCCAATCAATAAATGAGCCAAGGAGCTGAACAGAAACTTCACAGAAGAAGGTATACAATTGATCAACAGACATATGAAAAAATGTTCAACATCTCTTGCAATCAGAGAAATGCAAATCAAAACTACCCTAAGATTTCATCTCATGCCAGTCAGAATGGCAATTATCAAGAATACAAACAACAATAAGTGTTGATGAGGTTGTGGGGAAAAAGGCACGCTCATACATTGCTGGTGGAACTGCAAATTGGTACAACCAATCTGGAAAGCAGTATGGAGATTCCTCAGAAAGCTTGGAATGGAACCACCATTTGACCCAGCTATCCCACTCCTTGGTCTATACCCAGAAGACTTAAAAACAGCATACTACACTGATGCAACCACTTCAATGTTTATAGCAGCTCAATTCACAGTAGCTAAACTGTGGAACCAACCTAGATGCCCTTCGATAGATGAATGGATAAAGAAACTGTGGTATATATACACAGTGGAATATTACTCAGCAATAAGACAGAATAAAATTATGGCATTTGCAGATAAATGAATGGAGTTGGAGAATATCATGCTAAGTGAAGTAAGCCAATCTCAGAAAACCAAATGTCGAATGTACTCATTGATAAGTGGATGCTGATCCATAATGTGGGGAAGGACAAAGGAAAAATGGAGGAACTCTATTCACAGGGGTGTAAGCGGAGAGGGGGCATGGGGACAGTAAGGGTGGTGGAATATGATGGCCAGCATAGCCCTAGCTTTATGTGTGACTGCATGTATGTTGATTCTATGTCACTTACAACCAGAGCAATGAAATGTTATCTTCCATCTGTGTACAATGAATCAAATTGCACTCTGATATCATGTAAACCTAAATAGAACAAATAAATAAATTAAATATGAAAAAAAAGACAAAAGAGAATTCTTCTTCAATGAGCTGAGCAAAAAGCAAAAAAAGAAGGTAAGTGCCCTTGACCTTTTTCAGAATAACATGTTGAACAAATAAAATGGCTAGAAGGGGTATAATTAACATCCTGTCATGTTTCTCTTTCCATTTGTCTGGTTTGCACTCCCTCAGATATAAAATCCTATTACACACAAAAAAATTCCAGTTATACACACATAAAATCCTATGCTTTGACATAGACACTACTGACTTTCCTTCACTTTTTTCTTAGATTGCTCAATGTATGTAGAACTGGAAGAGTGATTTTTTTATGAAAGCCTCACCCTCTTTCTTCTACCCTCAGTCTTCCTTGGCAAACATAGAGACCACCTCTTATGTCCTACTGGCCCTTCTATCCAACCCGAGGCTGACTTCAGAAGAGCTGTCCAGTGCTTCACATGCTGTACAGTGGGTAGCAAAGCAGTAAAATTCCTATGGAAGTTTCTCCTCCACAAAGGTAATAATATATTTTTTTAAATCGCTATGTACAAGAAAACTGAGCACCCACTTTGCATTGGCAGGGTTGGTCTTCCAATGGATAAATTATATTTATCCAATTAAACTTGTTATCACTATTCACTTTGCTATCCTTCTTTCACCTGTAGCTCATAGGAATCTTTAACTGGTACATACTAACTTACAGAACAGTGGATTTCAGTGTGGCATGTTCATGCATGCTGTTTTAGTCAGCTTTTTTGCTGCTGTGACTAAAAGACCTGACCAGAGCATTCGTAGCAGAGGAAAAATTTATTTTGAGGCTCATGGTTTCAAAGCTCTCAATCCATAGAGAGCAGGCTCCATCTCTCATGGCTCAAGGTGAGGCAGAACATCATGGTGGAAGAGTGTGGCAGAAGGAAGCAGCTCATATGATGATCAGCACTGACAGAGCGACTCCACTTGCCAGATACAAATGTATACCCCAAAGGCACATCCCCAATAGCCCCCCTCCTCCAATTACCACTCAGTGAGTCCCATCAGGGGATTAATTGATTGTATTAAGGCTCTCACAACCCAATCATTTCTTGTCTGAACTTTCTTGCATTATCTCACACATGAGGTTTTGGGGGATACCTCTCATCTAGACCATAATGTGATGAGCAGAAAGCAGTCTACAAATATACACCCCAAAGCTGCACCCCTAATGCTCAGGCTTCCTCCAGCCCCACCCGACCTGCCTTCAATTACCGTTCAATTAATCCTGTCAGGTGATTGATTTGCTGATTAGGTTAAGGCTTTCATAACCCAAACATTTCTCTTGTAACCTTGCGTTGTCTCACACATGAGCTTTTGGGGGACACCTCACATCCAAAACACAACAATCTCCAGTTCTCTATATTTTTTATTTTGAGACAGGGTATTACTAGGTTGCTGAAGGTCTTGCTAAGTTGCTGATGTGTGTCTGGAACTTGTGATCCTCTTGCCTCAGTCTCTGGAGTCACTGAGATTACAGATGTGCACTATTGCAACTGTCAAAACAAACAAAATTATTTATTTATTTATTTACTTGGTACTGGGAATTGAACTCAGGGGCACTCAATCATTGAGCCCTGTTTTGTATTTTATTTAGAGACAGGGTCTCACTGAGTTGCTCAGTGCCTGGCAGTTGCTGAGACTGGCTTTGAATCCTCCCACAGTTCTCCTGCCTCAGTCTCCAGAGCCCCTGGGATTACAGGCGTCCATCACCATGCCCAGCTAAAAAAAAGAAAAAAAAACATTTAATTTTGATAATTTATACAATGTCCAAGACAATAGAGTTCACAAAACAATGAAAAATAAACAAAAAATGCAGTAGCTTTTAAAATTATTTTTGAATGAATCAGCTATATTTGTGATTTCTACATCCTATAATATGTTCAAATACAATCCTGTCATTATTATTGTAGGATACTGTTGTGGCTCTCCAAGCTCTGACTCTATTTCAAAGGCTTACTTGTTCTTTTTTCTTTTCTAGGTTTCAAATGCATTTTTTATTCACTATTTTTGATGACTATAAATAAGTGTTTCCACTGTTGAAAAGAAAGTTAGCATAGTACATTTTCATGACTGGGGAATGGATTTTCTCAAGTCATCTTCCATAAGGTAAAAACTTAAGAAAAATCAACTGAATGTTGGAATTCAGTTCTTTATATAAAGTCCCTTATGAAAACATAACAGAATAAAACTAAACCCAAAAGGAGGGGCATGGCAAAATTTAAAGAGAAAAAGAAGAAAAAGGAAAAGGAAAAAAAATTAAGAGGGCTCATTGCTTCTCCGATTTTTTCTCGTTCTCCTCTCCAGGCTCCTTTTTCTCCTCTTCACAGAAAAAGCTTCTAGCTTTTCAGTCACTTTTTCAGCATTATCATTTTGCCCAGTCCTACTTCCTTTTCTCTCTCTTCAATCGCTTTCCTGCATTCTTCAAACTTTGTTCTGAATTTTTGTGGATTCTCAGCATTTAGGAAGGGGATGGCGAATAGCTCCGGCTTAGGGTACTCATCAGCCAAGTCAGCACGGGTGTTCCAAACCCAGGCATGGCACTGGGGGTCGTGGTTGGACTCATCTGCATTCTCAGTAGACATATCTTGGTCCTGATGAGAGTCCTGGGTGGCGGCAGGGGCAGCTGGGCTGGTTCCCGCCTCCCTAACTCCTCGGCCTCTAGGCGGCTAACCGCTCTTCCCTCCGCCCGGCCACTCCAACCCTGATCCCTGACCCCTGACCCCGGCCGCCTCAAAGGCTTACTTATTCTAAGAACAGACAATATTTGGTGCAAACTTCCTGACAAAGTATTCAATATGGCCTTCCAAGTGAATGTGAGAACCGATTGCTACTACAACAAACTCCATTGCCAGAAATTCAGAAAAATTTCGCTGTGGAAGTGAGTGGTGATGACTGTGTACACGTTCAGGTAAATCTGGACTTTTCCCCCTCACTTATCAAAATTGTTAAATATACGTGAAACT
>PVHX01023285.1:0-14421 GCA_004024805.1 Geosciurus inauris
AAAAAGCTAGTGTCTTTCTCACAATAGCCAGACAAATGAATGACAAAATGTTGTTAAAAAAGTAGAATATATGACATATATCTTGGCAAGATGTCAAGAATGGGATACTAGCCGGGCGCGGTGGCTCAAGCCTGTAATCCCAGCACTCAGGGAGGCTGAGACAGGAGAATCGCGAGTTCAAAGCCAGCCTCAGCAATGGTGAGGCGCTAAGCAACTCCGTGAGACCCTGTCTCTACATAAAACACAAAATAGGGCTGGGGATGTGGCTCAGTGGTCAAGTGCCCCTGAGTTCAATCCCCAGTACCAAAAAAAAAAAAAGAATGGGATACTAATTAGAACAAGTTATACTCCATGTATATGTCAAAATATACTCTACTGTCATGTATATCTAAAAAGTTAAAAAAAAAAAAAACAGAAATCTAGATCAGCCATTTTAAATGACAATGAACACAAGAATTTTAGAGGAAACAAAGAGAAAGATATTCAGATGTGAAAAGAAAAGGAACATTCAAAACCAAGAAAGATATTTGGATATTAAAAATCTAATGAGGGCTGGGATTGTAGCTCAGTGGTAGAGTGCTTGCCTCGCGTGCTTGAGGCAATGGGTTCAATCCTCAGCACCACATAAAAATAAATAAACAAAATAAAAGATATGGTGTCCATCTACAACTGAAAAACATCTTTAAAAAATCTAATGACAGGTGTTAAAAAAAATCCAATACAAGGATCAAGGAAATATAAAAAAGCCAGATAAAAAATAGGAAGTGAGAAAATAAGAAAATTAAATGGGGCAGGGGCTATATAGCTCAGTGGTAGAGCGCTTGCCTAGCATGCATGAGGCACTGGGTTAGATCCTCAGCACCACATATGAATAATAAATGAACAAAATAAAGATCCACCAACAACTAAAAAATGTTTAAAAAAAAGAAAATTAAATGACTAAAATAGGAGGTCTAATATCTTAAGAAAATATAAGATGATGATAAACTGAGATAAGCAATCTATATATACACAAATTACAACAAAGAGAAGAAAAACAAAATAAAAAGGTGATATGACCATGACTATGGGGAAAAGACTAATTTTATTCACAGTGAAAGTTTAAAATTTACACCAGTTTTGAAGAATGTTTGATAAAACTTAGCTGTATATTCATTTCCTTTGAGTAAAGTTCCACTTCTAGCACACTCTACAAAAACAGTGACTTCTATAAAAATGTTCACTACAGCACTGGTTATTTCCTATAAATACAGAACTTTGACACCATAAAATATTTTTGTAATGTTTAAAATTATTTGGTAGGAAGAATTCCAAAACATCATGTTAAGTAATAAAACAAGTCAAAGAACAATATGTAAAACACACATACAAATATGTATATTACATGTATCTGAAAGCATATACATTAAGCCATTAACCATGAGCAAAGTGGAATTGGAGACATAAGGGGATATGGAATGGAGGAAGGCTTTATAATCTGCATTTTTAAAAATAAGCATAAATTTATTACATGTATCTCTTTTATTAAGTAGTGGGAAAGAAGCACAGAAGTTAAACTTTTTTTTTTTTTTTTAATTTTTTTTTAGTTGTTGATGGATCTTTATTTTATTCATTTAGTATCTATATGTGGTGCTGAGGATCGAACCCAGTGCCTCACGCATGCTAGGCAAGCGCTCTACCGCTGAGCTACAGCCCCAGCCCAGAAGTTAAACTTTTAAGTTAGCATTCATGAGTAGTTCTATTACCAGTATTAAAATACTTAAATTTATATCTTCAAATACAACTGAATATCAATGTTTCACATACCCTCTTATTGTACTGTTTGTCTCAGGATCACCAGGGTCCAATGTTTCTTTTAAGAAGTTAATATAATGAATCCAAAGGTCAACACTAAGAGGTATTGCCTGAAGCCCCCGGCGATACACCTAAGAAGAAAACAATAAACTGTACTTCAAGTATTTAATTATTTCTTAACAGAGAGGCAACACTGTGTTATCCGGTGAACCTTAGAAATACTAATTACTGGAATTTTGTTTAAATAATCTACCATTACCATTTGGGTGGAGGTTGGATAGAACATGGCAATGTTCTGATCCCCACGTGCAGAGTCTTGATCTTCAAAGCGCAGCAGTCCCTGCATTCTGACCGGGTTGTGTGGGCAGGCTTTGGGTTACAGACCATAGGGCACAGACCCATTAGAGCATCAATGACAGCGTCTGACCAAAAATGCAATAAGACGTAGCAAATGTGACTAGCAAACCAACTATATTGTTTGGAAAATGAGAAATAAATGTAAGTGAGAGAAAAGCCCTGCCCTACTTGTTAAGCTGCAGTGTAATACAGAGGCTTGCACTGCAAAGCTTGACAAACTGTAGAGGTTTAACGCACCTGCCAACAAAGAGAGAAAATATTAGCTACAAATGCCACAAGAGTGACAAATGCAAATAAAATACCCTATAAAAATTGTTTGACCATAAATGGTAGGTACTGCCAGCCAAAAAAAAAAAAAAAAGTCTTTGTTTTTGTTAACTGGCTTACAGTACCTAATGTAATCAACTTTATTCAGTGATGTACGCACCTCATCTGATTGCTTAATGTTGTCATGTCGCTTTTCAAGGTCTGCATACTTTTTCCAGTAACCATAGCAATACGGATAGTGTATGAAAAATTTGTCAAATGCTTTCCTGGCGGCCAGCAAGTGATTCTGATGAAAATAAAACAAGGCATTAAATATCTTGAAGTTTTTGTCAAAAAAACAGAAACTAACTTTGTCAAATAGCAAGGTAACTTTTTACTTCTCATTTTTATTTTTTGACGGTGCTTTAGGACTGAACCCAGGGCCTCAAGCATTCTAGGCAAGCACTCTACCATCAAGTTATACCCCAACCCCTTAAGGTAACTTTTTATTTCAATAACTTTAGACACATATATAAAAACCCCAATCCCTGCACAACATTAGGCCTTAACTACACTAACTCTTCATAATATACAAATATGCTTTAAGTTACTTTCGAAACAAAATGTATGTATTTACATGTTATTCAACTTAATCTGAAAATTACTTATTTTCTGTGGTACTAGGGACTGAACCCAGGAACATTCTGCCTCTGAGCTACAACTCCAGTTGTTTTTTAACTTGTTTTTTAAGACAGGGTCTCACTAATTGCAGAGGCTGGGCCTCAAACTTGTGATCATCCTGCCTCAGCCTCTTTAGTCACTGGGATTAAGATACATGCCACTGAGACCAGCCTAAACATTTTTTTTTTAAATCAACTTTAATTACAGAACAGTAAAGTCTAAACTGATATTACTTGATTAATCTACCACTTTGATACCATTTTAATAATTACTAACCTCCTGTTCTACATACTGAAGCAAATATACCCAGCCTGTAAAATCCTGAGGATTATTTTCTACGGTTTTCCAAAATTTATCATATTCTGGAGGAAAATTTGTTTCCGTTTCTGTCACTGTCACTGGAAGGTCCACAGCATTTGCCATTTCACTTTCTTCTGTAGAAGCATTCACATTGGGAGAGCCATCAGGTGACTGTTCCATTTCCGTAACATTCATAATCTCAGTATTGAAATCAGCAGGTTGTTCTACTGCTACCTCTGAACTGTTGCCTGTACTGCCATTATTAGAATTTCTGTACTCATCCATGTGAGAATTTTGCATGGTTATGTATTCTGTCTTCAGTTAATAATCTGTAGAAACACACACAACAAAAAAGAGAAACATCTTCCAAATGCTAATAAAATTACTTGGCATCAACATCACCTTCTAAAGCCCCATTTACTATTAAAGAAATAGAGTAATTTGGATCTTGATCAAATTAATTTGATTCTTTTGTCTGCAAATAATAGAAAACCTACCTACTGATGACAATTCAAACAAAAACAAATTTATTTTCTCACAAAACAGAAAGCTTAACAGCTAGGTAATGTTCAAATTCAAGGTAGAACGGAAGTAATAGATGAACTACATTAGTTACAAATGTTCTTTTTAATCAGAAAATCAAAAGCTTTCCCAGAGATTTTTTTTTTTTTTTTTTTTCAGTTTTGCTATCCCTTATACAAGATTAGGTATACTGGTACCCTGAACAAAATTAATGTTTTATTAGTAAGAGGGAATATGGACAGGTAACAAAGTATCCACCAGATGACATGCACTGTTTTTGTCATTATCCTCTCAAATCCAATCTACGCTTACAATGTGACCCACACATTCCACTGTACAGTTTACTCATGGTAAAGATTCATCATTTGGAGAACTTGGTAGAAGTACAACTTTCTGGGCTGTGCCTTAGAATTGAAACCAAGGAATCTATATTTGTTTTAAATATCTTCCTAGTTGACTTTCATGGGAAGTCAGACTTGAAAATTTCTGTAGACTGTAGTGAAATCCAGATTTTTAAAGTAGTCATGAAACTGCAAAAAGAAAGCAAAATAAAAAACAAAAACAAAAAAATCCCTGAAGCCAACCATCCTATACCTGGATTTTCTTTAAAGTAAAAAAATCATTTTTACCCAATTAAAAAATTACAGATAAGCTAAAAGAACACAACACTCATCCAACTTTTGTAGAGAGAACAACTGTTAACACCAAAATTTTTATTGGATTTTATTTATTATTTGGTGTAATTTGTGGGGGGAGTACCCGGGGATTGAACTCGGGAGCAATCAACCACTGAGCCACATCCCCAGCCCTATTTTGTATTTTATTTAGAGACAGAGTCTCACCGAGTTGCTTAGTGCCTCGCTAAGTTGCTGAGGCTGGCTTTGAACTCACAATCCTCCTGCCTCAGCCTCCTGAGCCGCTGGGATTATAGGCATTGCACAATCATGCCCAGCTATTTGATATAAATTCTGACAGATTGCTGTGTGCACGTATAGAGCGTGAGTGTGTATTATGATCATCAATACAGAAATTAGCCTACCAGAAAAATAAGTTCCCTTCTGTTTGGGTGAGTCTCATTAATGTTATCTACTTTTCCAAAGTTAAAACCACTTTAGAGCTGGGCGCAGTGGCACAAGCCTGTAATCTCAGAACTTAGGGAGGCTGAGACAGGAGAACTGCGAGTTCAAAGCCAGCCTCAGCAAGGGTGAGGCGCTAAGCAACTCAGTGAGACCCTGTCTCTACATAAAACACAAAATAGGGTTGGGGATGTGGCTCAGTGGTCCAGTGCCCCTGAATTCAATCTCTGGTACCAAAAAAAAAAAAAAAACACTTTAGGTCCTATGAAAAGACAAATTTCTAAAATTATGTTGCTCTTTTCTCTCTCCTGAAAAAAAAGCGCACATTTGACGATTGATTTTCACATGCAAATTACTAGTTTGTGGGTTTCTAAATTTCATAGTTCAGTTGAAGAAGAAGAAGAAGAAAAAAAGACTGCTGGTTGATACATTATTTTTGTGGGGTGTGGTACTGAGGATTAAACCCAAGGGCCCTATACCACTGAGCTACATCCCAGCCCTTTCTATTTTGAGGCAAGGTCTCATTAAATTTCCTAAACTGGACTGGGAACTTGCAATCATCCTGCCTCAGCCCCAAAACAGCTCAGATTACAGGGGTGTGCTACCCGCACTTGGCAGTTGACAAATTCTGAATCATTTACTACCTACCCTATTCTAATTGCATATTTAAGTGGGACATATGGATTTTCTTTCTTTGAAATCAGCAAATTTACCACACCCTTGCATCATGAGAGACTCCATACACTGCCAATTACTCCATACACTGCAATTACTAGTTGTAAAAGAATTAAGAACATCAGCCTTACCCTTAGAAAAATCATTTTGATGATTACTTCATAAATCACAGGGCCAAAAGAAAATACACTTGTTTTTAAACTTATTCCAAGTCAATTATTAGTACTAGTTTATTCTTAACAAAGAATGAGGAAAAGGAGGGGCTGGGGACATAGCTCAGTTAGTAGAGTACTTGCCTTGTACACACAAGGTCCTGGGTTCTAATCCCCAGCACACACACACCAAAAAAAAAAAAAAAAAAATGGGGAAAAGGGGAGTTATTGTTTAATGGGTATAAAGATTCAGATTTACAAGATGAGACAATTCCTGAGATGTTTCCCAATCATTCAAATATACCTGACGATACTAACCGTACATTTAAAAATGGTAAACATTATAAATTTGAGTTTAACTCTCCCATGCCTTTGGCATGTAACAAATTGTTCTTTGTCCTGATTTAAGGAGAAAAATAATAAATTTTGTTGTGTGATTTTACCAAAATTACAAAAAGGAAAACATTATAAATTGTAACTAAATTGGGAAATCAAATGTGCTCTAAAATTTTCTTCCATGTATTAAATATTTAAATAAGGAGGTCACTGACCTGAAGTTGTCTCAGTATTTGGGGGGAGGGGCGGTGCCGGACATTGAACTCAGACAGAGGCACTCGACCATGGAGCCATATCCCCAGCCCTATTTTGTATTTTATTTAGAGACAGGGTCTCACTGAGTTGCTTAGTGCCTCGCCACTGCTGAGACTGGCTTTGAACTCACAATCCTCCTGCCTCAGCCTCAGGAGCAGCTGGGATTACAGGTATGCACCACCACATCTGGCCTGTCTCAGTATTTTGAGTTCCCATGTAACAAACTGCAACCTAACCTCAGTATATAAATGAATGGAAACCTAACTTAGAAGTCTAATTCTTTTTAACAGAGAATTGGTCACAGCCAATCATAAGCAGCACAGCTTCCGCCAATCACAGGCAGCCAACTAATCAGACTATATCCAAATAAGGTAACCACCTAGCTATAATCAATCATGCTATTTCTGTGATTACTTCTGTGTTCTGTCTATAAATACTTACTGCCCACTGATGCAGACCAGAGGCTATGAACTTCTGGTTCATGAATTCTTTCCTCAAAGTACTCTGTTAAATCTGTCAAAAGTTTTTCTTTGAATACATCATAAGATGCACACTATGGTTCCAAATAAAAAGTGCACTGTGGTATCAGATGGAGAACAGGGCGTGATCTCCTGCATTCCCAGCTACTCAAGAGGCTGAGGGAAGAGGATCACAAGTTTTTGAAGCCAGCCTCAGTAACTTAAAAAGATCTTTAGCAAATTAGAGAGAGCCTGTCTCAAAATAAAAAGTAAAATGGACTGAAGATGTAGGTCACTAATAAAGCATCCCAGGTACCAAAAATTCCCAGTACCCAATAAACTAAAGAGTGTGTGTGTAAGCCGGGCGCGGTGGCTCACGCTTGTAATCCCAGCACTTAGGGAGGCTGAGACAGGAGGATTGCGAGTTCAAAGCCAGCCTCAGCAACGGCGAGGTGCTAAGCAGCTCAGTGAGACCCTGTCTTTACATAAAACACAAAATGGGGCTGGGGATGTGGCTCAGTGGTCGGGTGCCCCTGAGTTCAATCCCTGGTACCAAAAAAAAAAAAAAAAAAAAGAGTGTGTGTGTATATACATATGTATACATACGAAAGAAATAGGGGAGGTGAAGTGAATTCTCTCTCTTCCTTATTGAAGAGGATAATAGATGTGTGATCCTATGTCAGTTTTTGTTTTTCCCACTTCTAAAGGGGACTGATAAAACTTACATTACCTGCTTCAGAGGTTTGTTAAGAACATCAGATGAAATAAAAACATGAAATTCTTAAAAACTATAAATTCATAGCCGGGCACGGTGGCTCAAGCCTGTAATCCTAGCACTTAGGGAGGCTGAGACAGGAGAATTGCGAGTTCAAAGCCAGCCTCAGCAATGGCGAGGCACTAAGCAAGCAACTCAGTGAGACCCTGTCTCTACATAAAACACAAAATAGGGCTGGGGATGTGGCTCAGTGGTCGAGTGCCTCTGAGTTCAATCCCCAGTACCAAAAAAAAAAAACTATAAATTCACATAAATGAAAGCATCACAGCAAAACACTGAATTCCTTGGGAAGTGATAGCCCAACAAGATTTTATATTTTAAAATAACTAAGGAAAATAAAAATGACCTTCATGATGCACTTAATGTTTTGGCATTAGAAATTTTAATAGAAAAAAATGCTATCAATTTTGAAACTGGTAGTGAGCACAGAATTTATCTGGAGGTATATCTTATTTCCTAATTTTTTTAGGAACACACAACACTTCCTTCTCATGCTCCTAATATAATTCTATCAATTCAGAGTTAAATCCATATTCAGTTTTACATTAGTATGGTTTTGTGAATACTTTTAAGCTAAACTACCTTGTATGCCATAATTATACTTCCTTGCTTCTTCTACCCCTTTACATCTTATTATTTTCATTTGCCTTCTGGTCTTTCAAAATTGAAAACATATCCCCCAAGAGCTCTTATAAAAGTTCTTCAAAAAAAGTCACACATATTTATCAATTCCACTTTTCCTTTTGGAGACTTCCTTTCTGAAACTATCTAAGGTTCCACAGCAAATTATACTGATTCATCTTGTCTAGGTTTGTCTGTTCGTTTTGATCCAAAGTATTCCTTTTACTTATTCCCTGGGGGATGAATCCTATCTATAACAACCAAAATCTTTTTCTTTCTTCATTTATTCCCTTTTGTTTTTTTAATGTTGTATATTAATATACAGAATCGTGGGTTTCACTGTGGCAGATCCATACGTACATAAAAACATAATTTGATCAACTTCACTACCAAATACCTCCTCTATCCTCTCCTCCTCCCTTCCCCTAATGGTCTCCATTTTTTGCTGTGTCCCTATTTTTACCCTTTAGCTTCCCCATAACAGAACACTGATACTTTTCTCCTGCATCTGACTTATTTCACTCAAGATCATGGTCTGCAGTTCCATCCATTTTCCTGAAAGTGACATAATTTCATTCTTTTTTTAATAACTAGATTAATTCCCTCTTCTAGAGGATCACTACTATAGCCTAAAAAAATGATAAATTTTCTAAGTCTAGCTAGGCACAATGGCACACTTACAGCAACTCAGAAGAGCATCACAAGTTCCAGGCCACCCTCAGCAACTTACAAGGCTCTAAGCAAATTAGTGAGACTCTATCTCAAAATGAAAGATCAGTTGGGGCTTGGGTTGTGGCTCAGTGGTAGAGCACTTGCCTAGCATGTGTGAGGCACTGGGTTTGACTCTTAGCACCACATATAAATAAATAAAATAAAGGCCCATTGACAATGAAAAAATGTTTTTAAAAAAACTTTTTTAAAAATTACAAGATCAGTGGAAAAGTGCTCCTTCAATCTCCAGAAACAACAAAAGAAATTTCGTAAATATAAAATTGCAGAGTGAATTTTTCCCTTAGAGTTTTAGAAGAATCTATTCATTGCCCTTTAGCATCTGGTATTGCTATTGAAGAACATGATGCTCTCTCCCACCCCCCGATTTAAGTACTGGGGATTAAATTCAGTGGCACTGAACCACTGAGCTACACATTTAGTCTCTTTTTATTTTTATTTTTTTAATTTTTTTTTCAGTTCTTGGTGGGCCTTTATTTTGTTTATTTGTATGTGGTGCTGAGGATGGAACCCAGCACCTTTCAAAACCCTTTCGTCTAGATAATTTAAATATCACACTTGCTAGGCACGCACTCTACCACTGACCCACAACCCCAGCCCCTTTTTTATTTTTTATTTCAAGACAGGTTCTCACTAAGTTGTCCAAGCTGGCCTGAAACTTTTTTTTTTTTTTTTTTTTTTTGGTACAGGGATTGAACTCAGGGACACTCAACCACTGAGCCACATCTCCAGCCCATTTTGTGTTTTATTTAGAGACAAGGTCTCACGGAGTTGCTTAGTGCATCGCCTTTGCTAAGGCTAGCTTTGAACTTGTGATTCTCTTGTCTCAGCCTCCCAAAGTGCTGGGATTACAGGTATGTGCCCGGCCTTGGTGTGAAACTTTTGATCCTCCTGCCTCTTCTTCCAAGTAGTTGGGATTACAGATGTGTACTACCCTGCTCAGCTTGTGATGTCATTTATCCTCATCCTCCATGTGACCTCTTTCTCAGTAGATTCTTTTTTCCTTCTTGTACTGAAACACCATAATGATGCCCCTTAATGTTGAGTCTTTCCCCACTCATTCTGCAGAGCATTCATTCAAGAACTACTTTTTTTTTACTTCTTAAACTGACACATGAAAACATAAAATCTTTACTTATGGGTACCCTGTTGTGTTTTGGTGCATGTATATACTTTTTTTGGGGGGGGGAGGTGCTGGGGATTGAATACAGGGACTTTCATATGCTAAATGCACACTCTACTACTAAGCTACACTCCCTGCTCTACTTTGTAATGTTTAAATCAGGTTAAACGTATCTATTTCCTCACACACTTTTCATTTCTTTATGGTAAAAACATTCAAAACCCTTTCGTCTAGATATTTTAAATATACAGTATACAGTATAGTACCATTATCTATAGTCATCCTACTGTGCAACAGCATACCAAAACTGTTTACTCCCTAACTACAATCTAGAAGGCCTTTTTACTTTATTTATTTTGCAGTGGTGGGGACTGAACCCAGGCTTTGCACATGCCAGGCAACTGCTCTACCACTGAGTTACATACATCCCCTTCCCTAGACAACCTATTTTTTTTTTAAGCATTGACATTTTTATTATAACTTTATTTTTATTCATTTATTTGTATGTGGTGCTGAGGATCGAACCCAGGGCCTCACCCACAGTAGGCGAGTGCTCTACCACTGAGCCACAGCCCCAGACCCTAGACAACCTATTTTAATTTAGATTTTTATGCCATTCAATTCTTAGAATGTTTTGTTTTTTTGATAAAGTCTCTCCCCTTCATTTCTCTATTACCTATTTGATGAACTCATTATTTAGATGTTGAACTTCCTGAACTAATCCTTTTTTTCTTTTTAACCTTTTTTACTGATTTGACTCATTCTATTCAAGAGATAATCCCTTACTCCTTATACTGTATTTTTAATATAGGCATAAAGCCTAAAATCTCCATTTCTTATTCTCCGAATGATCCTTTTTAAGTCTTCTGTTCCTTTTTCACTAATGCAGTATCTCCTGTCATTTCTCCATAATTCAGTTTAAATTTCCTGTTCTCAGCACTATGTGCTTCTTCTAATTATCTTTTGCCTGTGTTTGTCTATCAAATATAGTGATCTTCAAACTTATGTTCAGGAAGAAATGTTAGACATTACAAAGTTACTCTGAAAGTTAGATGGGCTTCGCAACTGCTGGATCTTGGTGCAGGATGACATTCTGTTAAGGGAATCCATTAAATATTAGTGCCATACATCTTTTCCTCTAGGTTAAGTTACCCAAAGAATCTTTCAACTTACAAAAACAGAAGAAAGGCAACCAGCATTCTGGGAGCAAAGATGACAAATGGGGCTTATGATCTCACCATTCCATTCCATTCCCCATTCTCATTAAGACCCTTTACTCATGCCCTGAATTCCACTATGTGTCAAAACTTCTCTGATTCCATCTGGTTTGAACAATAAACATCTAATTTTTCACTGGCTATACTGGACAAAGTACTCCAGATTTCCAACTAATCTTACTTTTAGTTATATTGAGCATTCTCATCTTCAGACACCATAGTTAGAAATAATTCTTTTTAAAGGCATTTGGAAAAACAATAATAAAGGGCATTCACTGAAGCACTTTTTCTAGGAAAATAACCATCTGTTGGTATGCTATGCAGCCCAGTACTAGTATTCCAATGGAAAGTACTAATTTCTCAGGCTGAGGTTGTGGCTCAGTGGCAGTGTGCTTGCCTCACACGTGTGAGGCACTGGGTAGGATCCTCAGCACCACATTAAAATAAACAAAACAAAATAAAGACACTGTATTCATGTATAACTAAAAAATAATTTAAAAGTACTAATTTCTCATAATGACCTAGTTGATACAACAGCAAACAGATCTCTATATTCTCTACCCCTTAAAATTTCTTACACCTTAAGTAGTAAATCTATTATACTGGTCTCTCAAATCTCTCATTTATAATCTTTCCTCCTCTTTTTTTTTTTTTTGGTACTAGAGATTGAACTCAGGGGCATTCGACCACTGAGCCACATCCCCAGCCCTATTTTGTGTTTTATGTAGAGACAGGGTCTCACTGAATTGCTTATCACCTCGCCTTTGCAGAGGCTGGCTCTGAACTCGTGATTCTCCTGTCTCAGCCTCCCTAAGTGCTGGGATTAGACTTTCCTCCTTTTTGTTCTCAAAGTATTTGTTTAGTATTTTTATTGTGGTACTCACAACAATAGCTGAAATATATAATCATTGTGTATTTCTATATATTCTCATAATTTCTTCAAACCATAAGCAATAAAGTGTGACTTCTTCATTTTTCTAACTACCAAATTTCTACTCTTAATGCATATAACCGCTTGGTCACAATGGATGAAGATCTCTGCTCCTGCCGGCCGCAGTGGCTCACGCCTATAATCCCAGCACTTTGGGAGGCTAAGACAGGAGGATCACAAGTTCAGAGGCAGCCTCAGCTACGGCAAGGCGCTAAGCAACTCAGTGAAACCCTGTCTCTACATAAAACACAAAATAGGGCTGGGGATGTGGCTCAGTGTTTGAGTACCCCTAAATTCAATTCCTGGTACAAAAAAAAAAAAAAATTCTGCTCCTACCAAAGGCCCATACCAAAACTCAGGACTTGAAACATTTCTCCCACCCACCTTCTCAAGAATTTTGTTTTTTAATTTATCTCTACTCTCCCATTCTTATCAGTTCCTCTTAGTGCATTAGATTATTTCATTAGCATTCGAAAATAAATATCCCTCATCTTTCATGTATAATACACACACACACACACACACACACACACACACACACACACTGTAACTTAAAAATTACCAAAGGGTAACCTTGTGTATTCCATTTACACTTCAATTTAGATTCAAGTTCACAATCCTAGTTTATAGATCCAGCTGGACAATATCCATTCATCTTTCTAATCTTCGCTTCACAGTGTACAACAGAAATATGACTTCCTATTCAACACTAGATAGTAGTTGGGTTGTTGCAGTACTGGGGATTAAACTCAAGGCCTTCCACAGCCTCCTAAGTAGCTGAGTAACTGAGTAGCTGAGATAAAAGTACTCACCACCATACCTGTCTTTCTTTTCTTGCCTTTTCTAACTCATCACATTCACCTGGTTTCTCTCCTATCTTGGGTGCTCTTTTTCTGAAGAATCCCTTCTCACAGTCCCATAAGAATTAGTACCATCATGCCCGGCACAGTGGCGGACAACTGTAATCCCAGAGACTTGGGAAGCTGAGGCAGGATGATCGCAAGTTCAAAGCCAGCCTCAGCAACTTAGCGAGGCCCTAAGCAATTTATTATGTAAGCCTATCTCAAAATACAAAAATCAAAAGAGCTGGGGATGTGGCTTACTGGTTAAGCTCCCCAGGGCTCAATCCTGCTACCAAAAACAAAACAGTAACAAAAATTTGTAACTTCCCCTCTCCTTGCTAAAATCAACACTCTCCCTGGGCTAATCACATTCTCCTCTTTGATATATTTTCTTCATTTAACTTCCAGGTCATACCCTATCCTGATATTACATACTTCCCTATCACTTCTACTCACTGACAACCTCCTGAGGTGAAGTGGGTGCTTTTCTTGACCTTTTAATGTTGGAGTGCCTCAGGATTCAGTCTTTGATCATCCTCTCTAACTCCATTAACTCCCAATCTCACATGGCTTAAGATACCAAGTATAGGGCTGGGGACCTGGCTCAGTGGCAGAGCGCTTGCCTAGCATGTGTGAGGCACTGGGTTCAATCCTCAGCACCACATTAAAAAAAAAAAAAGTAAAGATATTGTGTCCATTTACAGCTAAAGATATTTAAATATATATATACACACACTGAATATATGCTGACTCCCAAATGTTTATCTCCAGCCTAGGCCTCTTTTCCAAGCTCAAATCATATCCAACTGCCTACTTGCATCACCTGCATAAAGTCATTTCAAATATAAAATGCCCCAAGTTTATTCCTGATCTGTCCCTCAAATTTGCTCTACCCACTTTCCCTAACTTCAACGACAGAAAAATCCTCCTTCCCCCTGTTTAGGCCAAAAAAATCTTGGAATCATCCTTGCCTCTTCTCTTTTTCTCACCTGCAATCTGTTAGGGATGCTTTGAAATATTCTCAGAATTCCATTTCTTATAATCCTTTTACTTTCTTTTGTTTTTTAAAATATTTTTTAGTTGTAGGCAGACAACTTTATTTTTATTTTTATGTGGTGCTGAGGATTAAACCCAGTGCCTCACTCTCCCTAGGTGGGTGCTCTACCACTGAGCCACAACCCCAGCCAGCGCCCTCCCCGCCCTTGTAATCCTTTTTCAGCTGGAATACTATTACAGTCTTCTAAAACATTCTAAGGACCTCCTTTTTCTCTTGCTCTACCCCCATCCCCAACTCCCGGTGTTCAGTCTATTCACAATACAGCAATAAAAAT
>PVHX01023285.1:14521-26137 GCA_004024805.1 Geosciurus inauris
GTGGCTCAAGCCTGTAATCCCAGCACTCAGGGAGGCTGAGACAGGAGAATCGCGAGTTCAAAGCCAGCCTCAGCAATGGCGAGGTGCTAAGCAACTCAGTGAGACCCTGTCTCTACATAAAACACAAAATAGGGCTGGGGATGTGGCTCAGTGGTCGAGTGCCCCTGAGTTCAATCCCCGGTACCAAAAAAAAAAAAAATGTAAATCAAGCCGCGCAGGCGCAGTGGGGCACACCTGTAATCCCAGCAGGTCAGGAGGCTGAGACAGGAGGATCACAAGTTCAAGGGCAGCCTCAGTAAGCAACTCATTGGGGCCCCTGTCTCTAAATAAAATACAAAAATAGGGCTGGAGATATGGCTCAGTGTTTGAATTCAATCCCTGGTACCCCAAAAAATAAATAAAATAAAGAACATGAAACAGGCTCATTCCACTGATCCATCTCACCAAGTAAAAGTCAATATCCTTCAGTGGTTTACTGCCCTGTAATACCTCTTTGACCTCATCTTCTACACTTACCCTCTCAGTTCCTGCCATACTGACATTTTGCTGTCTCTCAAAGTCCATACTCTATAGACTTAGAGCCTTTGCACTGCCGTTCCCTCCACTCTGAGAAAATTCCCCATACCAACATAGCTGCCTTCCTCATCTCCTTTAAAACTTCATCGAAGCCAGGCGCGGTGGCACACGCCTGTAATCCTAGCACTTTGGGAGGCTGAGACAGGAGAATCACAAGTTCAAAGTCAGTCTCAGCGACGGCGGAGCTAAACAACTCAGTGAGACCCTGTCTCTAAATAAAACACAAAATAGGGCTGGGGAAGTGGCTCAGTGGTCAAGTGCCCTGAGTTCAATCCCCAGTACCAAAAAAAAAAAAAAATCCAGCTTCCCTACTTGCTAAAGAATTTTGAACAAGTTATTTAATCTTTTTAAGCCTCATTCACAAAATAATCACACATACCCTGATATAAAATTAACTATCTCGGCCAGGTGCGGTGGTGCACACCTGTAATCCCAGCACTTTGGGAGGCTGAGACAGGAGAAGCGCTAGTTCAAACCCAGCCTCTGCAACAGCAGGGTGCTAAGCAACTCTGTGAGACCCTGTAATAATAACACAAAATAGGGCTGGGGATGTGGCTCAATGATCGAGTACCCCTGAGTTCAATCCCTGGTACAAAAAAAAAAATTAATTATCTCCTTTTCATTCATACTACTAATATTTGAGTTTAAGTAGTTTTTGCATTACCTCCAGACTGTTGTTTTCAAGCTACAGATTGTATCAAACCAGTTACTAATTTTAAATGCAAAAATAAACAGTAGACTAAATCAGAATGCACCCACACACACATTAAGGGCATATTGTGAAATGCAAATTTGACTACTGATTACAGAATTGTAATGTTACATGTATATCCTTTACATGGATTGCAGTCCAAAAAATTGAAAAACACTATTGCACTATTGCTACAGATAAATATATATTATTAGAATATTTAAATTCAATGAGAAAGCAATCTTGATTTATTCACTGTTGTGTTCCTAAAATCTACAATAGTGTCTGGGGTGTAACAGCACAAGATCTCTGAACAAGTTAAGTAATACATCCAGTCCTAACTTAACTTTCCAAACATATTAAACCTACAATATTGTTTCTCACTGCCATTTCCAGAGCACATTACATTCTTCATGCCTAAGCCTTGGCACATGTATTTCCCCAGCCTAACAAAACTCCTTTTCTCAACTCACCAAACCAATTGATATCTATTTTTTTTTTTGGTACTGAGGATTGAACTCAGGGGCACTCGACCACTGAGCCACATCCCCAGCCCTATTTTGTGTTTTATGTAGAGACAGGGTCTCACTGAGTTGCTTAGCGCCTCGCCATTGCTGAGGATGGCTTTGAACTCGCGATTCTCCTGTCTCAGCCTCCCTAAGTGCTGGGATTACAGGCTTGAGCCACCGCGCCCGGCTCCAATTGATATCTTTTTAACTGCATTATACTTTCCTTACAAAAATCATATAAACATAAATTAATAAACTACAGAAGAAAACATGACAAATTATACTCAGAACACAGATACAGATCTAAGTCACACATTTAACTTTTAGTATAGTTATCATGTACATTAAACATCTAACAATCAGTATGCCATCTTAAAATTTAAAAGGTCTTTGGGAGGATGACTTAAATAACCAACACTTATTTAATGAAATATAAGACATCTAATTTAATAACTTTTTTTTACTCTCCATATGCCTCTTACACCTGTAGAGGTAATCAAAACTTACATCACTGATTATTCTTTTTCATGAACAAAATATATAAAAATTGAAGTCATTACTAAAAGTGAATGGCAGGAGTGTGGGTACTGCAGATCAACTAGCTTTGCAATCCACAAATTAGTTATGCCTCAGCCATAGATAAGCCAATTAGATCTGAGCTGTAAGAGAAGGGGCTACCATAACCATTGGTTTGGGCACCTATTTTTAGAGGCTAAGTATAATGTTCACAGATTGACCTTTCTGATTTCCACATATTAAACACTTATTATGTCCCAGAAACTGGATCTTGTATATAAATCTACAAAAAGGCCTGCATCATCTCAAATCTTTGGGGAAAAAATTATCATATGGCTGGAACTACTACTTTCTTCTTTGGCTGTTTAAAAAAAGAAAAAAGTTCTGTTTTACCCACAACTATTTACAGCACAGAAGGTTCTATTCTTCTTTTGAAAATAACATATAATTTTTATTTTACTTACAAAATTCTTTTTTTTAATATATTTTTTAGTTGTAGATGAATGCAATACCTTTATTTACTTATTTTATGTGGTGCTGAGAATTGAACCCATTGCCTCACAGGTGGGAGGCAAGCATTCTACTGCTGAGCCACAACCCCAGCCCTTACAAAATTCTTTATCTTAAAATATTCAAATATATATTACCAAATATTGAGACTAAAAACAATTCTGCTTTTCTATGCCCATTTTAAATATCTCATACACCTACTAATTAGCCATCTCTAGTCAACCTCTAATTATTTCAGAGTTCACAATCTAAAAACCAATGGTCTTTAGTATAACTTCTTTCAGTCACTTTTCCCTGCAGAGAGAAGAGTGGAGTTCCAACTTTTTCAACTTTAAAATGAGGTTATAAGCCGGGCGTGGTGGCTCACGCTTGTAATCCCAGCACTTTGGGAGGCTGAGACAAAAGAATCGCGAGTTCAAAGCCAGCCTCAGCAACAGCGATGCGCTAAGCAACTCAGTGAGACCCTGTCTCTATATAAAACATAAAATAGGGCTGGGGATGTGGCTCAGTGGTCGAGTGCCCCTGAGTTCAATCCCCAGTACCAAAAAAAAAAAAGAGAGATTATAAACCTGAAGGAAGAGAACGAAACCTGACAGTAGTTGCTTGGGGTTTTTTGTTTGTTTTTCCAATCCATTTAAAACTCCTACAAAGCCCAGAGTTCCAACACAAGCTTCATACTTCCCGTGTATGAGAAATTATCTTTTTTTTTTTTTTTTTTTTTGGTACTGGGGATTGAACTCAGGGGCACTCGACCACTAAGCCCCATCCCCAGCCCTATTTTGTGTTTTTGTAGAGACAGGGTCTCACTGAGTTACTTAGCACCTCGCCATTGCTGAGGCTGGCTTTGAACTCGCGATTCTCCTGTCTCAGCCTCCCTGAGTGCTGGGATTACAAGCGTGAGCCACCGCGCCCGGCTTGAGAAATTATCTTAAACTTCACCCTTTCCAGCTGTAAATTTTAAAGTATTTTTGAACAGATTAAATCTGTTGCCAAGTAGCCCTAAAATACGAGGACCCCATGAATACCAAACTAAAAAGTAACATATGAACTGACATAAAATTATATGGTATTACAGCATCATCAACACCACATTAAGCAGTACTATTAACTTAAAGTATTATTTATTAAAAAAGTGATTTTGGAACGAGAAAAACACCAGTGCTGGTCTCTGATTACGAAAGCTAAAAACACTCAGATTCCTTTACGAGATCCTACTGGGATTTTTCGTGCCTAGTTTTTGTTTCTTTTCTATCCAACCAAAGCTCTGGCTGATCTTTGGGGTGCTGCGACTCAGGATCCCAAAACTGTTGCTTCTCCAGTTAGAACGCGGAACGCACCCTACAAGGCACCCAAATGCTTTATTAACATAAATAGTATTACATCCTCCCAATTCTCTGCGGCTCTAAAGAGCCCCTGCAGTCTTCCCAGCCACGCTGGGGGAAGTAAGGGTTCAGACCTATCCCCAAATCGAGGCGGCCCACACTTCCCCGCCCGACCTACTGCACCTCTCAAGAAAAAGGTACAAGTCTAAGAAAAGAAACCTCAAACTGCTCCACCCAACAGGTGGGACGGAAAAAGGAATCGACAACTGGGCGCCAAGCCCACGCCAGGCCTCAAACAGGGCGGGAGAGGGAGGCCTTGGGCCCGGGGCGGCCTGAGGCACCTCAGGCCACTTCCTAACCGGAGTCCCACCTCCTCCCGCCAATTTCCACATGCCGCCTCTGGCTAACCTTAGGATGGATGGCACTCGATGCCATGAGCCGAAACCTGGGCCAACCTAGCTGAAGATGGCACTCCCACTGCCTCAGTCCTCACAGCCACCACAGCACCGCCACCAGCACCGCCGCCACTCCGTCGAGGACGCAGTGCGCATGCGCCGGTATCGGAAGGCGAGCGGGTCACGTGGTCGCAGCACGCAGACCTCGCCCTCCGCGGGATCTGGGCTGCTGGACTCGCAGTCCCGCCTCCGCCAGCGAAGGCTGCGCGGCTGCTGGGTGCGCGTCCCTGGGGGTTTCCCAAACCCAAACCGAGTGGTTAGGGCCTCACACGCCCCGGCTCTTGCAGACAGGGCCCTGACCCCACCTCCCCACTCCACCCCCGGGAAAGCAGAAGATCATTATTCTTTTTCAGCAACTCTAATACGGTTTTCCCACTTACCCAGGCTTTTTCCTTAAAAATTTTAGCTGAAAAGAGCAGAAATTCAGCCTAAAACCTCTAAACCTCAAGATGGTATGGACCATCCGACCCAAGTTTACCCGAAGATGAAACTCTCCTGGACTTAAGGGTTCGAGGAACAAGTAAAGGATCTCTGTAAAGCTATCCTCTGGACGAAGCAGGGCAGGCAGCTTTGTGTTAAGGATCTTATTCCTTTTCACTTGTGCCTCCATCCCCACCTTTTAAACAGTTCATTTTTCTGTTAAATCTGGCTTCTCTCCATTTAAGAGCCTATTAGAGTTGTGTGTGTGTGTTCAGTCATCCCTTACCAGGGAGTCTTTTGTTCAAGGTTCAGTAATATCGCAACTGGGCTCGAACTTTATTCCCTGGAATCTGTCTGGAGAAATGTTTCTCTGCAAGACATTGTTTACCTGTCCAGAACTCCATCATAAATTCTCATCAGCACCTTTGCTTCCAAATATCAACATCAGTCTTACCTTCTGCCTCTCACTTCCATCAAACTGCACCTAGGTACGGCTCTCCCTTTCATTTGCCTCTTTTACTCTTTTTTTTTTGGTACCAAGGATTGAACTCAGGGGCACTCGACCACTGAGCCACACCTCCAGCCCTATTTTGTGTTTTATTTAGAAACAGGGTCTCACTGAGTTGCTTAGCACCTCCCTTTGCTGAGGCTGGCTTTGAACTCATGATTTTCCTGTCTCAACCTCCCAAAGTGCTGGGATTACAGGCGTGCGCCATAGTGCCCGGCTTTGCCTCTTTTACTCTTAAAGCTACCTCTTTTGGATTCTCTGACAAAGAAACCGTGCTTTTTACAGATTTAATCAACAGCTTTTAAATGTTTATTCTGGGAAGGAGCAGTCATGGGAGTGAGATATCTAGAAAACAGGCCAGAGTTTGTGGAAAATACTGTCAGTGGCCATGGCACAGTCTTTGCTCCTTTACTGATTCCTTCAGCCTTCCTAAAGTAGCCTCGAATTCTTACTAAGGAAATAAGATTATTTCTGAGATCCCACCTCCTCCAATAACCATTTTGTAAAAATCCTCCTGCTTCTTGAACTTTTAGTGACTGAAGGCTTGTTTCCTTCATCTTGTTTTCTATATCTTTTCTTATAAACCAGTGCTATTGCTTGCTTTTTCTCCTTAAAAACTTACACTGGTTTTCCTTACGTTTTATAAGGAAAACCTAAACTGCTTAGCCTGGAACATCCAGTCTTTCACAATCACACTGTAACAATCGTCCACTTTATGCTTTGAATATAACCCTTGCTGCTCTGCCACAGCAACTTATTTTTAAAATGGACATGTTTCTTTCTGTTCCTAGCTCACTGCTCCTCTCTCATGTCTCCCCCTTCGTAATCGCAGAGGAAACAGGATTACCTTTCTTCCCCACCCTAGGCAGAATTATCTGTCCTTGAGTACACACCCACCATAGGAACAAAGTAATCCAGACCTGGGGTTGCCACCAAAAGATCTCTGAAGTGACAGTCTCACAAATTAACAAGTGAATCACAACTCCAACAGAGAACAAGTGGAATGTAGCCTTTGAATCACCTCTATAAAAGCCCCCTGTTCTGGCTGATGGACAGAATCACAGCTTCTGGGACAAGAGTTCCTTTGTTTCTCCTTTGCTAACAAAGCAATAAACCTTCTTTTTCTTTTTTCTTAAAACCGTGTGCTACTTATTGGATTGGCATTAGGGACAAGGACCAAGATTTCGGCAACAACACTGGCCTTCTCACTGCTTATGCATCCCTGTAAATCTATAGACCCTACTGCTCCTAGATCCCTCTTGTGTGTCTAAACTATTCAGTGTGCTTTTCCCTTTAACTAGTCCATGTTCCTCACCAATGATAACATGAATGAGTTTGAAAATTGATTTAGCCTTAATTCCTTTAAAAGAAACAATTCTATTCTAAGCTTTGGGGGGAAATATACCAAATATTTTGGTTTAAAGTTCAGTGGGATATACAGTATTTAAAGTGATCTCAGAAACACTGAGAATGGAGATAAACGGGAAAAGGGTACTGTTTACTAATGCCATGCATTTCTTCCCTTTTCCCCTCCATGTCAACTCAGTCCACTCCAGCATGCTCTGTTTTCTGGAGATTGGCTGTAAATTACATCAATGGATTCCCTTGCTCCCTGGTGAAAGCAAAAATAATTGAAACAGGGACAGACTTCAACGGATCAACAAGGCTTTATTAAGCAGCAGAGTGGCACATTTTCAAGAGAGAGAATGGCAATGGGCTACAATAAGTATCTGAGTTTTATAAGGTTTTAGAGGTGCTGAGTCCTAGCAGGAAAAGCATTGGTTACAGCTGAGAAGACCTTGGACAGTCAGGGGAAAGGTTGTAGATAAGGAAAATTGCAACAAGATCAGAACCCTTCACTCTCCCTTTCTCCTTGGGGGTTGTTATTTTCCTTGCCCTTCGAAGGATGTGGATAGAGTTCATAGGGACTCCACAGGAGGGGGGGCGTAGCCAGTTCAGATGTGAGTACCTTCTGTGCTCTCCTTATTTTTCCTTCCTGCCTTCCCTCTGGGTGAGGCCTGGGTTTCTAAATGACAAGAAAAGCTCCACTTTACCACAAACATCTCCCTGGGCACACACACTTCAAGAAAGTGTGTGGGGGGGACAGCTACAGATAGGGAAAATACTTCGGGGCTCATTCTCCATGTCCTACACCTGGGTTTTGGTTGAATCTGGACAAGAGAACTGTCAGAATGGACGGAAGGATTAAGGTCAGGGTATTAATTGCCCCAGTTCTGTCCATGTGGGGACTCAGCTCTGATGACTCTCCATATCACTTTCTTCTTCCAGGCTGTGGGTTTCCCTAAAACCTGACAGTCCCTTATCAACCATTTCTCCAATCCTGATTTGGATATTCCAGCTCCTTTCTTTCTAGAATCCAGATTGATAAAAGAGTAAAATATTTCTTGGTATACCCAAGATTAATCAAAATCTTTTTCTGGGTTATTCAGTACAAGGTTCCTTTTTATTCTCTTCAAAATATACCATGCAATGAAAAACACCAAATGGCTCAGATAATTTACAGAACACATTTGCTTAGGGAATTGAATTTTTTAATTAGCCTTATAAAGAAATCCAACACCAAATAAATTGTGATGGTTCTTCTATTAGGAACATTCAGATTTCTATATTTAATGTTTCTCCTTACAGATAAAGCAAGTAAAATTAAAATGGTAACTCCAGGAAATTTAAATCCAAATGTAATGTGAAATGTATTTCCTCTATTCAATCTTTAAGAGTTAGTTCAAATGATTTCTCCTGAGCTTAGTGTTCCTGAGAGTCATTTATTTGGGTCCCATGTTGTTCCTATTTCTGAATAACTAATTAAATTGATAATTTGTATAACATCTTTATGTCTATAAAACTGGCAAATTTTTTTTTCTCCATTTCCCTATTCTGGGTTTTTTGTGTTCTCTTGTAACAGGATTATAAAGCAGGCTGTAATTGATCTTAAATTGAGCAATTGTCAAGGATTATACTAGGGAAAAGAAAGAATTATTTAGGGCTAAATGGCTGAGTTCCAGGCATACTTCCATTTCATCACGGCCTGATCATGCTGTGCAAAAGATTTTCAGAACAAACAGATTCTGAGAGGAAAAGGGGAGTCAAGGTGAAGCAGAAATTTTATGACCAAAGGCAAATAGCCAGAGTGTGGATTCTGGAGATGGGCATGAGAAATTCAAGCCTAAAAAGCCATGACCTAATCCACAGAGCAGTCCAGTCAGTGTACATTCATGCTGAGACCAAGGATCTGTGGAATTTGTTAGGTCCTTAGGCCAAAGTAACTCCATTTTGAAAATCAGCACCTGCCCACCCAAGGATGACCTTCTTAGGCCTGCCCCACCCCCAAGAGTCCCTAATAACAATTACAGGACCAGATGGGTTATTTTTTAACTACTCCATTTTACATGACTATATACTTAAGAAGATTTTTTTCCAGCAGGCTGCTGCACCTTGCAGAAAGGCAGCCTGGCAGATATTCTCTGTCAATAAACCTTTGCTTGAACTCAGAGACATGTCTCTTGTGGATATTCACACCAGCTACTCTAATAGAACTAAGGGTTTCTTTTCTGCCTCTGCATTAGTGACACAATGATTCTTCTCATATATTTAGATAGTTTAGGAGGAAAAGGGTAAAATCTGAAAATTGACCCAAAGACTGCATGATCCACAATAATAAAAAATGAAAAGATTAAAACTGTACTACAGCCGGGCAAGGTGGCTCTCGCCTATAATCCCAGCACTTAGGGAGGCTGAGACAGGAGAATTGTGAGTTCAAAGCCAGCCCCAGCAACAGCGAGGCTCTAATTAACTTAGTGAGACCCTGTCTCTACATAAAACACAAAATAGGGCTGAGGATGTGGCTCAGGGGTTGAGTACCCCTGAGTTCAATCCCCAGTACCAAAAAAAAAAAAAAAACTGTACTGCCATGTTTTGGCCAAGAAATCCCACCACTGTTCAGTATTTTGTTTTTAGGGTATTCTCTTTAAATCCCTTATAACAGAAATTGCTTATCTTTAATTAAAGGTGCAAGAAATATATATGGTGAATCCTGTAGTGGCCATGAAAATGCATGACTCAGATATAGGAAACATAATTATTTATGGCTACAGGGCTGGGATTGTGGCTCAGTGGTAGAGCGCTTGCCTCGCATGCGTGAGGCACTGGGTTCAATCCTCAGCACCACATAAAAATAAATCAATAAAGATATTGTGTCCACCTACAAGTAAAAAATATTTTTTAAAAAATATTTATGGCTACAGATGTGCTCTGAAATACATCACCAATTTGTGTCAGGGCAATTATTCTTGTAAACTATTTCTAGACAATGACACAGCAGGGAGAGTTAGCCTGGCTTACTCTTGGGACATGTGGGACTCCTCTGACAGCAACTTTGGCTTGAGGATTCCTGGACAGACTTGTCAGAAACTTCTGTTGCATTCAACTGTCACCTCTCCCCAAGAAGTGCAGTCCAGACAACTCTGCAAAAGCAGCAAAGTTTATTGAGGAAAGAAATAGGCACACAGGCCAATCGATTGGGGTCAGTTCTCCTTTCCTTCAGAGAGTGACCCCGAAGTAAGGGTTTCAGAGGTTATTATAGGCTGGGCTAGCTACATGACTCAGGAAAACATGATTTGGCAGATATTTAATCTATAGTTATTTACAGTTCAACCGTGACGACACCTCCTATTTCCCTTTTCAATTCTTGGAACTTTAGGTAACTGGCCATGGGGTCTGGCAGCCTGTGATTTTGCCCCCCGCACCCCCATCTGTGAGAAGCAAGCATAGCAAAGCATTAATCACAGAAGCACAAAGAGCAGGTTAGCAGATATGTGCAGGCCTGAGCCAGAGTGACTCCATTTTGAGTTTGGATTTTAAACTTCTTATCTTCCTCCTACAGCAGTGTCAAAACTATATCTCTGGAGCTGGTGTTGTGGCATGGTGGTAGAGTGCCTGCCTCGCATACGTGAGGCACTGGGTTCAATCCTTAGCACCACGTAAAAATAAATAAACAAAGTAAAGATTAAAAAAAAAAAAAAACCACTATATCTGAATGCTCTCTCAGGTTTCTCCAACTCTATTTTCCTTCACAAGCATTTTCCTCCATAAATTGTGTACATATCTAATGTTATATGGCATCTGCTTTTTGAAGGATCCAGACAAACTCAAAACCCAATCAATGTAAAAGTGACATTTAAAGCAGCAGTTTTCTCCCAGATGATTACATTATTTTCCATGTATCTGACTTCTGCAGTGGATGTTTTTTTCATTTGGCTTAGTCACTCAGTACTTCTTCTGTGGGGGCCATCTCCTCCTTCTGAACTAGAGCCTAAATCCAAATGTAGAAGCCAAAATTGCCAAATATTTTCCAAGCCCCCCCCCCAATTCTTAAAAATACAAAGATAAGCACATAACTTGGGCTGCATCTGCCAAGCTAACCTATCCGATACTGAAATAAAAAAACTTATTCAGTAACATTTAGACTCTTCTGGTGATGGTTTATGCAGCAAGAGCAGGTACATCTATTCTTGAGGCAATTTAGGAAGCAATTTTGGGCCAACATCCAATGCAGGAGGAGTGTGTGACATCAGTTGTGGAAGCTTTGGTGGCTGTGCTCTATAAGGATAGCAGGAGTGTCTTCCCTAGGACAGCCTGACAGTGCAATTTAGACATTCTTTTTTTTTTTTTTTTTTTGGTACTGGGAATTGAACTCAGGGCACTCGACCACTGAGCCACATCCCCGGCCCTATTTTGTGATTTATGTAGAGACAGGGTCTCACTGAGTTGCTTAGCACCTTGCTGTTGCTGAGGCTGGCTTTGAACTCGCGATTCTCCTGTCTCAGCCTCCCTAAGTGCTGGGATTACAGGCTTGCGCCACTGCGCCCGGCTTAGACATTCTTTTTGGCTATCTAGTCTCCCATCCTCACAAAATTGTGTGTAATGCCACACCCTTTTATTTATTTTTTTGGTACCAGGGATTGAACTCAGGAATACTTGACCACTAAGACACATCCCCAGTCCTATTTTGTGTTTTATTTAGAGACAGGGTTTCACTAAGTTGCTCAGTGCCTTGCTGCTATGAGGCTGGCTTTGAACTTGCACTTCTCCT